>PVIY010008584.1:0-57427 GCA_004026745.1 Myrmecophaga tridactyla
TCTCAACTCTGTTTGGAATCTCTCAGCCATTGACACTTAGTCTCATTTCACTCTTCCCCCTTTGGTTGAGAAGTTTCTCTCAATCCCTTGATGTTAATTCTCAGCTCATTCTAGGGTTTTTCTCAGCCCCTTGATACTGAGTCTCAGCTCATTCCAGGATCTCTGTCCCACGTTGCCAGGAAGGTCCACACCCTGGGAGTCATGTCCCACGCAGAGAGGGGGAGGGTGGTGAGACTGCTCATCATGTTGGCTGGAGAGAGAGGCCACATCTGAGCAACAAAAGAGGCTCTCTTGGGGGTGACTCTTAGGCCTAAATTTTAAGTAGACCTGACCTATCCTTTGTGGGATTAAGTTTCATATGAACAAACCCCAAGACTAGGGGCTCAGCCTATAGCTTTGGTTGTCCACACTGCTTGTGAGAATATCAAGAATTCACCTTGGGGAAGTTGAATTTCTCCCCACTCTCACCATTCCCTGAAGGGGGCTTGCAAATACTTTTCTAGTCACTGATCAAATCATTCTGGGATTCATCGGGGCATCACTCTGGACAAACCAACAAAACCTCATGTCCTACCTGAGATTCCAAGTTCTGACTGATTTCTTAATACTGCATTACCTCAGACTCAGTGCTGGGGCCCTTTTCCTTTCTCTGCACTCTTTCTGGGGTGCTCATTAGTTCCCATGGATTTTTAAAATTTTATTTTTATGTTGATGTGTCACCAGTTTATACTTCCAGCTTAGACATTTGCTCTAACCCCCAAATTCTCATCTCTATCAGTATAATTGGTATTTCTGCTTTTCATATCTCAAATTTAACATACCCAAATTAGAAAAACTCTTGAGGTTTCTCTTTTAAACTGTTCTCACAGCTAGCCACTCAGTTATTCAAACCAGAAATCTAGGCGTCATTCTTTTTCTTTTTTAATTTTTTTTATTGTGAAATATAACATATATACAAAAAAGCAGTAAATTTCCAAGTACATTTTAACAGGTAGTTATAGAACAGATTTTAAAGTTAGATATGGGTTACAGTTCCATGACTTTTTTGTGTTTTCTTCTAGCTGCTTTTAGACACTGGAAACCGAAAGAATTATCGATATAGTGATTCAGCAGCCATAATCATTTGTTAATCCTGTCTTCTCTGTTATACTCCTCCTTTTTCTTTTTTCTTTTTTTTTTTGTGTGAAAAATATCGTATATATAAAAAAGCAATACATTTCAAAATACTTTTCAACAATTAGTTGTAGGACAGATTTCAGAGTTCGATATGGGTTACATTCCACAATTTTAGATTTTTACTTCTAGCTGCTGTCAGGTACTGGAGACTAAAAGAAATATCAATATAATGATTCAGCAATCATACTCATTTGCTAAAAGAGTAACTTCTCTGTATAGCTCTACCATAGGAGTCATTCTGAAGAATTGCTTCCTTTTCCTGTATTCCTCATTTCCAGTCCATGAACAAGCCTGGTCTATTGTTTTCCCCAAAATATATCATGCATTCCTATGTCGTACTGCCACCCTTTTCAAAATTACGATCTCCTCTTACCTCCTTAGTCTGGCATCTCCATGGAGACTGGATAAGAGTAAAATGATCTTACCCTACTGTCAATAAGAAAAAAATCTAACACCCCTATAGAAAAATGGACAAAAGGTCATGAACAAGCAGTTCACAGAAAAGGAAATACAAAAGTGGCTCAAAGCCCCGCCTCCTGATGACATGGTCTTTCTAGCCTGGCCAGCCCCCTACACTATGACCAGGTGTGGCTGGCCCTACCCTGAGCCATCTCTTTAGCATAAACTGTGAGGTGTGTGGTCCCCAGTCTACCATCAATAACAAAAAACACTCCTATCACAGTAAATCCCACAAATTTTTGGGTATTTCCCTAGACAAAGACCTGCCAAGTTCTTGTAGGTCAGGTACCATCATTATTATTTAACATTTTATGGAAGCCTAATCAAAGCAGTTAGATAAGAAAATTGAAATACAATCCATCCAAATTATGGTGTTGGAAAAGAAGAGGTGATATGACTGTAACATTGGGGGGAAAGTAAGGACAGTTCATTAACAGAAAATACAGTGGGGAAAAAAGCTCCTTGGGGTCAATTCTTTGCTGTTGCCTTGGCAAAGTGATTTTGCAATGTAGGGGTTTGGGGGCTAACTTTTTATTTAGATATAATTTCAAACTTACAAATATGTTGCAAAAATAGTACATACATCCTTTACCCAGACTTACCAACTATTTGTATTGCCCACTTTAATTTATCCTGATTTATATTTAAAACTGTATTATCTCTGTATATGCATATAATTAGTTTTGTTCTGAAACATTTAAGAGTGTCCCGCTATCCCCAAATACTTGAGTGTGTTTTCTTATGAACAGGGATTTTCCTTTCTGTATCCAGTTATCAAAATCAGGAAATTTAACTTTAATTTAGGACTTATCTATCTAGTATCCTGTCCATTGTCCTTTATTAGCTATTTTTTTCCTCCTAGATCAGCATCTAATCCAGAATCACACATTACAATTAGTTGTCAATCCTCTTTAGTCATCTTTAATTTGGAAGAGTTGTTCAGCCTTGGTACTTTTTTTTGTCTTATATAAATCAATTTAATAAAAGTCATATAAACAAGATTTTTTTTTTAACTGGGGGAGGATAAAGGGATGAGAACAAGAATGTCCAAATTCCTTAAGATTTAAGTTGATTCTGAGTCTCATATTACTCTGATCTTGCACTGATTAGGTCCAATCAATCTGTTTGCTCTGTTAGATACTCTAATAGACTGTTTTGGAGGCTGTACCCTCTCAAGAAATGGTGGCTGCCAGCAGTCCACTTCTCCAAGACCAATGAACCGTTTTTGATTCCTCCCTCATTCTACCCTCTCAAATCCATTCTCTCTACAGCTACCAGAAATGATCTTCATAAAGTCCAAACCACTCCCTTGCTAAAAAAATAACCTTAAATGGCACCCCGTTGGCCCAAGGACAAAGTTCTAACTCCCCTAGATTTTTTGTTTTAGCCTATATTTTCTTTCTATTGAGATAACTTCACATAGCACATGTTCTAGTTTGCTAGCTGCCAGAATGCAATATACCAGAATCAGAATGGCTTTTATAAAGGGGAATTTAATAAGTAGCTACTTTATAGTTCTAAGGCCAAGAAAATGTCCAATTAAAACAAGTCTATAGAAATGTCCAATCAGAGGCATCCAGGGAAAGATACCTTGGTTCAAGAAGGCCGATGAAGTTCAGGGTTTCTCTCTCGAGTGAGAAGGCACATGGTGAACACAGTCAGTGCTTCTCTCTCAGCTGGAAGAGCACATGGCAAACATGGTGTTGTCTGCTAGCTTACTCTCCTGGCTTCTGGTTTCACAAAGCTCCCTGGGAAGCGTTTTCTTTCTTCATCTCCAAAGGTCACCGGCTCGTGGACTCTCTGCTTTCTGGTGCTGCAGCATTCTCTGCTCTCTCCAAGTCAGTCATTCTCCAAAATGTTTCTTTAATCGGACTCCAGAAACTTATCAAGACCCACCCAAATGGGTGGAGACATGTCGTCACCTAATCCAGTTTAACAACCACTCTTGATTAAATCACATCTCCAGGGAGATGATTACAGTTTCAAGCATACAGTATTGAATAGGGATTATTCTGCCTTTATGAAATGGGATTCAGATTAAAACATGGCTTTTCTAGGGGACATACATCCTTCCAAACCAGCACAGCGCATAATCCATCCGAGGTATACAATCAGTGGTTTTTAGTATATACTAAAAGAGTTGTACGTTCTTCATCATGTTCAATTATTACTCCAAAAAGAAAAACCTCATACCCTTCAGCCATCGCCTCCCGATCCCCCATCATTCCCCAGTCCTGCGTAACCATTGATCTAATTCAGTCTCTATACATTTATCTATATTTGAAGAACACTGAATATTACTGTTAACTGTAGCCCATAGCTTGCACTAGGTGGATTTTCCCCACATACCACCCTTTTATTAACATCTTGTACTAAGTGACGTACATTTGCTATAGCTCATGAAAGAACGCTCTTATATTTGTGCTATTCACCGCAGGCCTCATCTACCACAGGCTTCACTATGTTGTACAGTCCCATGTTTTATCCTCTAGCTTTCCTTCTAGTAACATGTACAACCTAAAACTATCCTTTTCATCCACTTTCACAGGCATAATTCTCTGCTGTTAATTATACTCACAGTAGTGTACTACCATCACCTCTATCCATGTCCAAACATTTATAATAGAAATTCTGCACGACTTAAGGGTCAACTCCCTATTCTCTACCCCATTCTTTCTCCTGGTAACCCATATTCTAGAATCTGACTCTAGCAGTTTGCTTATTCTAATTGTTTTCATATCATTGATGTCATCCACTATTTGTCCTTTTGAGTGTGGCTTAATTCACTTAATATAGTGTCCTCCAGGTTCATCCAGGTTGTAGCATGCATCAGGACTTCATTCCTTCTTGCTGCTGAACAATATAGTCCATTGTATGAGTATACCACATTTTGCTTATTGGTTGATGGACACCCGAGTTGCTTCCTCTTTTGACAGTTGTGAATAATGCCTGTGAACATTGGTGTGCAAATGTCTTTTTACATCCCTGCTTTCAGTTCTTCTGGCTGTATACCTAGTAGCAGGATTGCCAGATCAAACGGCAATTCTATACTTAGTTTCCTGAGGACCTGAGGACCCACCACCCTGTCTTCCACAGCGGCTGTACCATTTTACATTTCCACCAACAGTGAATGAGTATTCCTTCTTCTCCCCATTCTCTCTAACACTTGTGATGTCCTGTTTAATAGCAGCCATTTAATAGCAGCCATTCTAGTAGATGTGAAAAGATACCATATTGTGGTTTTGATTTGATTTCCCTACTAGTGGTTATGGGCATTTTTTCACATGCTTTTTGGCCATTTGTATTTCTTCTAGCAAAAAATATTTATATATTTTTTGTCCATGAACGCGGAATGGCCTTCATTTATTTAGATCTTCTTTAATTTCTTTAAGCAATATTTTGTAGTTTTCTGTGTACGAGTCCTTTACATCCTTGGTTAAATTTATTCTTAGATATTTGATTCTTTTAGTTGCTATTATAAATGGAATTTTTTCTTGATTTCCTCCTTGATTACTCGTTACTAGTGTATGGAAAATACGCTGGTGTTGGTCTTGTACTTCGCAACTTTGCTGAACTCATTTATTAGCTCTAGTAACTTAATTGTAGATTTTTCTGCACTTTTTATTCTACATATAAGATCATGTCATCTGCAAATAGTGAAAGTTTGACTTGTTCCTTTCCAATTTGGATGCCTTTTATTTATTTTTCCTGTCTGACTGCTTTTGCTAGATCTTCTAGCATGATTCTGATTAACAGTGGTGGCAGTGGGCATCCCTCCCTTGTTCCTGGTCTAAAAGGGTGTTCTAGTTTTCTAGCTGCTGGAATGCAATATACCAGAAACAGAATGGCTTTTAAAAGGGGAATTTACTAAGTTGCAGATTTACAGTTCTAAGGCTGTGAAAATGTCCCAGTTGAAGCAAGTCTATAAAAATGTCCAAATTAAGGCACCAATAAGAGGTTACCTTCACTCAGGAAAGGCCGATGAAGTTCAGGGTTTCTTTCTCAACTGGAAAGGTACATGGCGAACATGGTAACTTCTGCTAGCTTCCTCTCCAGGCTTCTTGTTTCATGAAGCTCCACCAGGGGTGTTTTCCTTCTTCCTCTCCAAAGGTCTATGGCTGTGTGGGCTCCTGTGGCCCTTGTGGCTCTTTCCAAAATGGTTCCCTCTTAAAAGGATTCCAGTAAGCTAATCAAGACCCACCTGGGATGGGTGGAGTCAGAGAAGGAAAGCTTCATTGAATATGATGTTAGCTGTGGGTTTTCATATACGCCTATCATCATAGTGAGGAAATTTTCTTTTACTTTTATTTTTTGAAGTGTTTTTATCAAAAAAGGATGCTGAGTTTTGTCAAATACCTTTTCTGTGTCAATTGAGATGATCATGTATTTTTTTTCCCCTTCACTTTCTTAATCTGGTATATTAACTTAGTTTATTTTCTTATGTTGAACCACCCTTGCATATCTGGGATAAAACCCACTTCGTCGTGGTGTATACTTCTTTTTAATGTACAGTTGGATTTGATTTGTGAATATTTTGTTGAGAATTTTTGCATCTATTTTCATTAGAGAAATTGGTCTGTAATTTTCTTTTCTTTGGTTTTGGTATTAGGGTAATGTTGGTTTCATAGAATGAATTAGGTGGTGTTCCCTTTTCAGTTTTGTGGAGGAGTTTAAACAGAATTGGTATTAATTTTTCTTGGAATGATTGGTAGAATTTACCTGTGAAGCCATTTGGTCCTCAGCTTTTCTCTTTTGGGAGGTCTTTGATGGCTGCTTCAATCTCTTTACCTATAATTGGTCTCTTGAGTCTTCTGTTTTTCCTGGAGTTAGTGTAGGTTGTTCATATCTTTCTAGGGATTTGTCCATTTCATCTTTAAGTTTTCTAATTTGTTGGCATACAGTTGTTCATTTTCTTAAGCTTTTTATTTCTGTGGTGTCAGTGATGAGGCTCGCCTTCTCATTTCTGATTTTATTTATTTGCATCGTCTCTCTTTTTTTATTTGTCAGTCTAGTTAAAGTTTTGCCAGTTTTATTGAGCCAAAGAACCAAGTTTTGGTTTTAATGCTTTTTGTTGTTTTTTGTTGTTGTTCGTTTGTTTTTGGGTGCATGGTCTGGGAATCGAACCAGGGTCTCCTATATGGAAGGCGAGCATTCTACCACTGAACCCCCTGTGTACCCCTTTCTATTTGTCTTTCTTTTTTAATTCTCTATTTCATTTATTTCTGCTCTAATCTTTGTTATCTTTCTGCTTACCTTGGGGTTAGTTTGCTATTCTTATTCTGTTTCCTCTAGGTGTGCATTTAGGTCTTTGATTTTAGCTCTTTTTTAATGTAGGCATTTAGGACTATAAATTTCCCTCTCAGCTCTGCCTTTGTTGCATCCCGTAAGTTTGTATATGTTGTATTCTTGTTTTCATTTGTCTCCAGATTTTTGCTGAGTTGTCTTGCAGTTTCTTCTTTGACCCACCAATTGTTTTAGATTAGGTTGTTTAACCCCTATATATTTGTGAATTTTCCGGTTCTCTGCTTGTTACTGATATCCAGCTTCATTCCATTATGTTCAGAGAGTTTTGTATAATTTCAATCTTCTTAAATTTATTGAGATCTGTTTTGTGACTCAACCTATGTTCTGTCCTGGAGAATGATCCATGACCACTTGAGAAGAAAGTGTATCCTGCTGTTTGCAGATGCAATATTTTGTATATGTCTGTTAGGTCTAGTTCATTTATCATATTATTCAAGTTCTCTGTCTAGATGTTCTGTCTCTCAATGAGAGTGGCATAATGGAATCTCCTACATTATTGTAGAGATGTTGATTTCTCCCTTCAGTTTTGCTAGTGTTTGTCTCATGTATTTGGTGGGACCACCCTGGTTAGGTACATAAATATTTATGATTATTGTTTCTTTTTGGTAAATTGCTGCCCCCCTCAAAAAAAAATATATAGTTTCCTTTTCGGGGTGAAAGTCTCCCTCATGGCATGAGAGATGACTCCCTGGGACGAACCTGGTTCTGGCACCATGGGATCAACAATGCCATCCTGACCAAAAAGGGGGAAAGAATTGTAAAAAATAAGGAAGGTATCTGTGCTGGTTTGAAAGGATGTATGCCCCCTAGAAAAGCCATGTTTTAATCAAAATTCCATTTCATAAAGGTAGAATAATCCCTATTCAGTACTGTATGTTTGAAACTGTAATCAGATCATCTCCTTGGATGATGTGATTTAGTCAAGAGTGGTTGTTAAATTGGATTAGGTGATGACATGTCTCCACCCATTTGGGTGGGTCTTGATTAGTTTACTGGAGTCCTATGAAAGAGGAAACATTTGGAGAATGGGAGATTCGGAGAGAGCAAAGACTACTGCAGCACCACAAAGCAGAGAGTCCACCAGCCAGTGACCTTTGGAGATGAAGATGGAAGATGCCTTCTGGGGAACTTAATGAAGCAGGAAGCCAGGGAGAAAGCTAGCAGATGATGCCGTGTTCGCCATGTGCCCTTCCAGCTGAGAGAGAAGCCCTGACTGTGTTCGCCATGTGCCTTCTCACTTGAGAGAGAAACCCTGAACTTCATTAGCTTTCTTGAACCAAGGTATCTCTCCCTGGATGGATGCCTTTGATTGGACATTTCCATAGACTTGTTTTAATTGGGACATTTTTTCAGTCTTAGAACTATAAACTAGCAACTTATTAAATTCCCCCTTTAAAAAGCCATTCTGTTCCTGGTATACTGCATTCTGGCAGCTAGCAAACTAGAACAGTATCAGTGGCTGAAAGAGTTTAAATAGAGTCGCGAGGCTACTGAGGAGGTCACTCTTATGTAAACTTCAGTTAGGCATGGCTACCTATCATAGCTTGCCAAACTCCAACCAAAACCATTCCTGCCAATCCTAAAGAACACCTATGGTGTTACATAAGATTCCACACCATTCCATACACTAGGGTAACTTTTCAGAAACCTACAGATGGGTCCCCGGACCAGAATGCAGAGGGACCACCCTCTCCAGAACGTCTGTTAGTTCCATCGCCCATCCCATATTATCAACAGCCCCTTCAAATGTGAAAAAGTTAAATTGGGCATAGCCCAAATGCCCCTAAAGAATGAGAGAAAGATCAAAGGTGCTGGTGGAGTTATGCAGAGAAGGTAGGGTTTAACAAACGAGTATAATTGCTGAAGCATTATATTGATATTTCTGTTAATCTCCACTGTCTTTGAGCAGCTAGTAGTAAAAACCTAAAAATGTGGAATTATAACCCATACCAACTCTGAAATCAGTTTTACAAATAAAATTGTTGTGATGTGCTTTGAAATTTATCGCTTTTTTGTATATATGTTTTTTACAAAAGAGAAAAAAAGTCAATTGTGATGATAAATGCACAGCTATATGATGATATTGTGAACCATTGATTGTACACTTTAGATGATTACATGGTATGTGAATATATAATGTATACATCAACAACAACAAAAAATACATAGCATCCTTTTTTGTCTCATAACAGGTTTACATTTTAAATCTAGTTTTGAGTATTTAAGTATAGCTACCACAGCTCTTTTTTGGTTACTGTTGCATAGAATATCTTTTTCCATCCTTTCACTTTCAACCTATTTGTGTCCTTATATCTAAGGTGAGTCTCTTATAGATAGCATATAAATGGATCATATATATTTTTTTTATCTATTATGTCAATATATTTCTTTTGATTGGACAATTTAATCCATTAACATTCAATCTTATTGCTGTAAAGGCAGTACTTATGTGCTGGTTTAAATCTGTTATGTACTCCAGAAAAGCCATGTTTTAATCCTGACCAAATCTTGTGGGAGTAGTCATTTCTTTTAATTCTGATTCAGTATTGTAGGGTGGAAACTTGATTAGATTATCTCCACGGAGGTGAGGTGTGTCCAGTTGTGGGTGTGGCCTTTGATTAGATGAAGATGTGACTCCATCCATTCCAGGTGGGTCTTGATTAGTTTGCTGGAGTCCTTTAAAAGAAACATTTTTGAGAGAGCCAGAAATGACAGAAGCCTCAGAGCTGACAGAGCAGACAGAAACATCAGAGCAGAGCTGACACAGATGCTGACATTTAGAGAACAGAGACACAGATATTTGGAGATGCTTGGAGCCCAGCAGACATTATCATGAGATGTTAAGCAGCCAGAACCTGGAGAGAGCCAAAGGAAGCCAAGAGATGAAAGCCAGCCCTAGAGAAGCAAAGTGAGGAACCCCTGCAGGAACAGAGGCTGAAAGCAGCGAAGCCCAGGAGCAAGGGACCAGCACAGGACCAGTGTGCCTTCCTAGCTGACAGAGGCATTCCTGATGCATCAGCCTTCCTTGAATTAAGATATCTTCCCCTGGATACCTTAGTTTGGACATTTGCACAGGCTGAGAACTGTAAATTTGTAACAATACATTCCCTTTACGAAAGCCGTTCTGATGTATCACGTTCCAGCAGCTTACAGATTAACACAACTTACTTAACAACCATTTTATCCTTTCACTTTTCTATGTCATTTCTTATTTTTGTCTCTTCTCTTTTTACTCCTTTTTTGTCACCCATACTAATAATCTTCATTTCTATACTCTCCTCCAAGCCACTCTCTCCTGTCTTTTCCTTTCAGCCTGAAGAACGCTCCCTTTCATATTTCTGTAGGGCAGGTCTCTTAACAGACTCTCTCAGTTTCTGTTTTTCTGTGAATATTTTAAACTCTTCTTCATTTTTTTTTTTTTTAATTTGCATATGGGCAGGAGGCACCAGGGATCGAACTCCAGACCTCCAGCACGGCAGGTCGGAGCTCTGCCTGCTGAGCCATGGCAGCTGCCTTCTTCTTCATTTTTGAAGGACAGTTTTGCCAGATAAAGAATTCTTGGCTGGCCATTTTTCTTATTCCGTACCTTAAATATATTGTTTCACTGCTTGCTTGGCTTCATGGTTCCTAAGGGGAAATTGAGCATCCCTAATATGTGATGAATTACTTTTCTCTTGCTGCTTTCAGGATTCTCTTTATCTTTGGCTGCTGACATTGTGATTAGTATGTGTCTTGGAGTAGGTCTGCTCAGATTTATTCTGTTTGGAATACATTGTGCTTCTTGGACGAGTATATTTAAGTCTTTCATAAGAGTTGGGAAATTTTTGGCCAGTAGTTCCTCAGATGTTTTTTCTGCCCTTTTTCCCTTCCTGTTTGTATGCTTTAGTGCTTTCATTCAATTCCCTGCTCCATTTTTTTCCCCCATACTTTTCTCTTTCTGTTCTTCTGTTTATATGGGTTTTTTTTGGATGTCCTGTTTTGTTCTTCTGCATGTTCAATTCTGGTGCTATATGCCTCTAGTTTTTTGTTTTTTTAATATTCTTATTGAGAAATCTTCACACACAGTTCATCTATGGTATAAAGTCAGTGGCTGTCAATATCATCACATAGTAGTGTGTTTATCACCCCGATCATTTTTAGAACATTTGCATCACTCCAGAAAAAGAAATAAGAAGAAAAAAGAAAAAACTCATTCATTCCATACCCCTTACCTCTCCCTCTCAATGACCGCTAGTATCTAATGTGATTTTAATCTCTTTATTTGTATCTTTCATTCCCATAAGTTCAGTTACTTATCTTTGCATGCTTTCAGATTTTTCTTTATGCTCACCAGGTGTCTTCTTAATATCCTTTATCTCACTAGCTGTATTTTCCTTCATCTCCTTGAATTGATTGAGGAGATTTGTTTGAGCATCTTTGCTTTGTTCTGAATTCCGTATCTCCTCCAACTTTATAATTTGTTCCTTTGATTGGGCCGTATCTTCTTTTTCTTAGTATGACTTGTAATTTTTTTGCTGGTGTCTAGGCATCTGATTATCTTGATGAGTTTTCTCTGATAGCCAGTTTCTCTCTCTTGCCTAGGGTTTTACAGTAGTTTGGCTTTGGGTCAAAGCTCTTCTTTGACACTTGGTTCATATTATTCTACATCTTTAGGATTGCCCATGTTTAGCTGATCAAATCAGGGCCTAGGGGCTCAGGGTTTCAAACAGCCCTGGGGTTAGGGTTGGGAAAGATGCCAATCCCCCCTCCCTTTTTTATTGTGGCTTCCTGAAACTGCACTTTCCTGGCCTGCCCAGCACTTGGCGCTCTTTGCAAACTGTTCCCTGCAGCCTTAAGAAAGAAGTGTTTTCTTTCAGCCTCCACAGTCTCTGCCCCTGGCTAGGGTGGTGTTGAAACAGTGTCTGCAGGGAATCCTGTTGGGAACCAGGATTCATGGTTGGGTCCCAGGGTTCCAGACTCATCATCAGAAGCCGTGCTCGGTGCTCAGACTTGCCCCGTCTTGTTCTGGGGAGGAAGGCCTCTGCATCCCTCTGTCTGTAGCAGCCAGCCACAGACCCTGTTGAGGCTGTCTGCCTTGGTGGAGGGTGGGCACCAGCCTCTGCTGCCGAGGGATTGACTCAGTTTCTTTGCCGCAGCTTCTCATTCTCTCTATCCTTTTCTTTCCTGGATGCTGTACAGGGCTGCCCTTGCCTCTGGAGCTCCAGAACTATTGTTTCAATAGCTTCTACCTGTCCACTAGCTGTTTTTGAAGGAGTGTGTCCTGCAGTTCCCTACTTCACCATCTTCCCTGGAAGAAAATCCTCCAGCCTTGGTATTTTTTGAACTTTAGATTTTTTAAGAGTTTTAATCAGTTATTTTGTAAAATGTCCCCTGATTTTGATATGTCTGATTATTACTCATGATAACCTAGAGGTTATGAAATTTTAGGCAGGAACATTGTGTTGTTTTTCCATATCATATCACAAAGGCACATGATGTTGGTTTATATCAGTGTCGTGATGTTAGATTTGACCATTTGCTTGAGAAGGGATCTGCCAAGTTTCTCCCATAGTGTTTTTTTCCCCTTTTAATTAACAAGTGATCTTTGGTTTGATACTTTGAGATTAAATAATCTTGTTTTTCATCAAACTTTTACTCCCTAGTTTTGGCATCAATTGATGATTTTCAAATTCTGTCATTCTCCTGTGTCTATTAATTGCATTGTCCTATAAGGATGAGTTTCCCTTCTTCCTCATTTATTTATTTGTTTGTTTATATCTGAATGGACTTGTTGATTTTTAATTTATACAATGAGTTATAATCCATTACTAAATGATAGGATTTTCAGCTTAATTTCTACCTCTTTCAATATGTGTCTAGTCTTTACAGAATTTCTCTCATACCTTTAGTCCTTCTCTTCCTGAGATTTTAGGCAGGCCATCTTAAATACCTTTGCATTTAAAAATTTTCCCCACCAAAACTTCCCCAGAGTGATGTTTACTTGGCCAATTTCTTTATGGGCTTGATGTAGTCTTATGCCTAGCTTTTGGCTCTATCTGTCATTGTTTGTTTATGTAAAGTTATGGTAACATATTCTTGTTTTTACAAGTTCATTTGTGTGTTCATTAGTGTTGTATTAACTCACTTTGCAGATTAAATAGATCTTGCATAGTTCTAAACTAGACTATGTGATTTAGAGATCAGAAGTTCTGCCCATCAAGAGCAAATTTGTAAACAAAATTCACTTCCTCAGGAGTCCAGAATTTTTAATTTAATTTTCTCAGGTTTAACAGATGACAAAAATGGGAGGTAAAGGAATCAGCATTATAGTTGCAGGTAAAAACAAGATATGGCATCCTGTTCTATCAGAAAATAGGATGTTGTGATCAGTTCATGCATTCAACAAATATCTATTAAAAGTTTATCATGTGCCAGGTGATGATACATGAAACTAACATTCTAGTAGAACAATTAGACAAAAAAATACGGTATTGTATCATGTATATAACCTATGGGAAAAAAAAAAAACAGGTAAAGGGAATAGATGTTGATGGAAGAGGTGTTTTGTTTTGTTTTATGTATTTATTTGTTTATTTATTTTGCATGAGCAGGCAACCAGGAATCAAACCTGGGTCTCCAGCATGGCAGGCAAGAACTCTGCCTGCTGAGCCACCATGGCCCTCCCTGTTTTGTTTTGTTTTAATATAAAGTAGTTAAGAAAGGGAGCTGAAATGGAAACTTACTTGAATAGTGACCCGAAAGAACCCACAAGGAAGGATGGGTGGGAGGTGGGAGGAGAGGGAAATCTTTATGAGTGCACGGAATGGCAGATGCAAAGACGGTGGTGTGAGAGTGCTAATGTGACCAAGGACTAAGCCTAAGGGCACTGCCATATTTCCAGATAGGGAAGGTGAAAAATAAGCAAAGAAGTAGTTGATGAGGTAGGTGTCTTTTTTTGCCAGAGATGCTATCACAAATACCACAAACTGGTTTGGCTTAAACAACAAGCATTTACTGTCTCGTGGTTTGAAGGCTCAAAGTCCAGCATCAAGGTTTTGACAGTCTGTGGCGTCTTTGAGCCTGTAATGTTCTCGTTCTGGCTTGCTGCAACCCTGGGGGTTCCTTGGCTTTAATCTCTGCCTCTCTTCACATGGCAGTCTCTGTCTCTTTGAGTCTGTTCTTCCAGTTTCTGCTGCTTTTGTGCTCACTGTGGCCTTCTCCAACTCCACTTTTTTTCCTCGATAAGGCCTCCCAATAATATAGATTAAGATCCACCCTTACGAAGTACCTGAAGCTGTAGAGCTGTGTCCCAGTAGCCTTGTTTCTTGAAGATGATTGTATAATGATAAAGCTTTTACACTGTGACTGTGTGATTGAGAAAAATCTTGTGTCTCATGCTCCTTTTAGCTAGGGTATAGGCAGATGAGTAAACAATATGGATAAAAAATAAACAAATAATAGGGGGAACAAAGGTTAAAATAAATTGAGTAGATGGAAGTACTAATGGTCAATGGGAGGGAGGGGTAAGGGGTATGGTATGCATGAGTTTTATCTTTTTTCATTTTTATTTCATTTTCTGGAATAATGCAAACAGTCAAAAAAATGGTCATGGTGATGAATACACAACTATGTGATGAAATTGTGAGCCATTGATTATATACCATGAATGGAATGTTTGTATGTTAAGTTTTATCAAAAAACATATTATTAAAAAGAAAAAAAAAGATCCACCCTTACTCAGTTGGGGCACACGTTAACTGAAAGCACATCTTCAAGAGACTTTATGGGTTCACACCCACAGTAGGAGAAGAATAAACGGAAAGGTACCTGGATGCCAGGTGTCATGTTCAGGTTCATATGTCAACTTGGCTAGGTGGTAGTGCCCGTTTGGCTGGTTGGGCAAGTGCTGGCCTATTGCAATGAGGACATTTCATAGAATTAAATCATGATCATACCAGCTGTTTCCACAGCTCATTGCATTTGTAATAAGCCAAGGGGAGTGTCTTCTGCAGTAAATGATGCTTAATCTAATCACTGGAAGGTTTTTATGGAGGATTCAGAAGAGACAGTCTCTCTTCCTGTTTCGGCCAGTGAGTCTCTCCTGTGGAGGTCATCCAGACCCCTCATTGGAGTCATCAGCTTCACAGCCTGCCCTATGGATTTTGGACTCTACGTTCCCACAGTTACATGAGACACTTTTATAAATTTTATATCTACATATATTTCCTGCTGATTCTGTTTCTCTAGATAACCCTAGTTAATACAGCTTGGTACTAGGAGTAGTTCTTAAGGAACAGAATCTTAAAAATGGAATTTTATGATTGGTTTTCTACTCTGACTGGACTCAAAAGCACTGAGGACTCTGATTCCCATAATCAGAATGATACTGCCAGTCCATGGGATAAATTAGCAAAAGAGATAGTCAAAATATTACCATTGGATTATTCTAATGCTTTGCTTGTATGAAGCCAGGCTCTAGGGGATAATGTTTCTGACACCTTTATGGAGTTTTGTGGAAATAGGAGGTATGGAGATGTTGGCTGGTTGTAGTTAGATACGCTGTATACATTAATGACTGAAGGGGATGGGCTGAAGGTGTCAAATGAGAAGCTTACACCATCTGACAGATGTAAATGTTTCTACGAGTGTCCTGAAGGAGAATCTTATTTATCATGGAAAGCCTCCTCTTACACCCCAGGAATGTCTGGAGGATGCACCTTTTACCAGAACTGTGAGAAATAAATTTGTGAAACTAGCGCCATTGTCCCTGAAAAGCTCTGTAGTTGCACTTCTCTGTAGGTCAGATATTACTGTCGGTACTGCTGTCACTGAGCTGGAATCCTTAAACACAATGGGACTGACAGGATCCCGAGTTGACAGGAGCCAGGTGGCAGCACTTAATTGCCAAAGACAAGGTGGACGTGGCTGTCATAATAGACAGCAGACTCAAAGCAGGAGACAAAATAATCTGACTTGTAGAGACTTGTGATGTTGGCTAGTAAATCATGGGGTACCTAGAAGGATGATAGATGGGCAGTCTACTAAGTTCTTATTTGAGCTGTATAAACAAAAGAGTTCTAGGTTAAGTGAACAGAAGTCTAACTTGAATTACAAAAACAAGGAGTCATGGCCCCTTAATCAATTTCCAGACTTGAAACACTTTACAGACCCAGAGCCCCTTGAATGAGGGGGAGGCCAGGTCCCTTTGGGGTAGGACCCTGTTACACTGCCACAAATTTATACTGTTAAATCTTGCTCCAAGCCTTCCCCAGTGAGACCAACAGCCTTTTACAAGGGTAATTTTGCACTAGGGAAAAGAAAATAATCAGATATTTTGGGGATTATTAGACACTGGTTCAGAAGTAACATTAATTCCAGGTGACCCAAAACGTCACTCAGGTCCACCAGTCAGAGTGGGGGCTTATGGAGGCCAGGTGATCAATGGAGTTTTAGCTCAGGTCTGTCTCACAGTGGTCCAGTGGACCCCCAGACCCATTTTGTAGTTCCAGAATGCATAATTGGAATAGACATACTGAGTGCGCCAGTTTGAAAAGGTCTATGTACCCTAGTAAAGCCATGTTTTAATCCTAGTTCAATCTTGTGGGAGCAGTGGTTTCTTCTAATCCCTATTCAGTACTGTATGTTGTAAACTTTAATTAGATTATCTCCATGGAAATGTGACTCACTCAAGAGTGGATGTTAGACTGGATTAAGTGGAGACATGTCTCCACCCATTCCAGGTGGGTCTCAATTTGTTTTACTGGAATTCTTTAAAAGAAGAAGCACTTTGGAAAAAGCTAGAGACTGACAAGAGAGAAAGACATGAGATTCAGAGAGAGCAAAGAAGGGCGACAGAACACCACAGAACCATACAGCAGAAAGTACACTGGGCAGCGACTTTTGGAGAGGAAGAGGGAAAACACCTCCCAGGGAGCTGGAGAGGAAGCTAGCAGATGACTCCATGTTCGCCATGAGCCTTTCCAGCTGAGAGAGAAACCCTGACCAGGTTTGCCCTGTGCCTTTGCACTTGAGAGAGAAACCCTGAACTTCGTCGGCCTTCTTCAATCAAGGTATCTTTCCCTGTATGCTTTAGATTGGACATTTCTGTAGACTTCCTTTAATTAACGTTTCCACAGTCCAAAAACTCTTACTTGCAACATATTAAGTTCTCCTCCCTTTTTAAAATTTTTATTAATAAAACCAATCAACATACAATATGACATTCTTTTTTTCATCACATAGTTATATATTCATCATCATGATCATTTCTTAGAACATTTGCATCAATTCAGAAAAAGAAATAAAAAGAAAACAGAAAAAAATTCATACATACCATACCCTTTACCCCTCCCTTTCATTGATCACTAGCATTTGACTCTACTAAATTTATTTTAACATTTGTTCCCCCATTACTTATTTGTTTTAATTCATATGTTTTACTCATCTGTCCAAAAGGTAAATAAAAGGAGCATCAGACACAAGGTTTTCACAATCTCACAGTCACATTGCGAAAGCTATATCACTATACAGTCATCTTCAAGAAACATGGCTACTGGAATTTTCAGGCAGTTCCCTCTAGCCTCTGTTTCGCCTTAACTAAAAAGGTGCTATCTATTGAAAGTATATTGAGAGAGGGAAGGATTCCCTATGTCAGGGGTCTGTCAGCTCTCCAGCCCTGTGTCATAATCTTGTCCACAGGGAAATTGATTGTTTCTCCCTCCCACAAGAGCAAGAAGTAGCAACTACTCTAGACTTATTGGTAAGGCATTTGCGTGTCAGAGGATGGGAGATAAATCCAACAAAAATATAGGGGCCTTCCACCTCAGTGAAATTTCTAGATGTCCAGTGGTGTGGGGCATGTCGAGATATCCCTTCTAAGGTAAAGAGTAAGTTGCTGCATCTGGCCCCTCCTATGACCAAAAAAGAGGCACAACACCTAGTTGGTCTCTTTGGATTTTGGCGACAATTTATTCCTCATTTGGGTTTGCTACACCAGCTGTGCTGGCTTGAAAGGAAGTATGCCCCCTAAGAAAAGCCATGTTTAAATATAAATCCCATTTCATAAAGGTAGAATAATCGCTATTCAATACTGTATGTTTGAAACTGTAATGAGATCATCTGCCTGGTTGATGTGATTTAGTCAAGAGTGGTTGTTAAGCTGGATTAGGTGACGACATGTCTCCACCCATTTAAGTGGGTCTTGATTAGTTTCTGAAGTCCTATAAAAGAGGAAACATTTTGGAGAGAGTGATTCAGAGAGAGCAGCACCACAAAGCAGAGAGTCCACCAGCCAGTGACCTTTGGAGATGAAGAAGGAAGATGCCTCCCGGGGAGCTTCATGAAACCAGAAGCCAGGAGAGAAAGCTAGCAGATGATGCCTTGTTCACCATGTGCCCTTCCAGCTGAGAGAGAAGCCCTGACTGTGTTCGCCATGTGCCTTCTCACTTGAGGGAGAAACCCTGAACTTCATCGGCCTTCTTGAACCAAGGTATCTTTCCCTGGATGCTTTTGATTGGACATTTCTTTAGACTTGTTTTAATTGGGACATTTTCTCGGCCTTAGAACTGTACACTAGCAACTCATTAAATTTCCTTTTTTAAAAGCCATTCCGTTTTTGGTATATTGCATTCTGGCAGCTAGCAAACTAGAACACCAGCCATTTATCATACGACCAGAAAAGCTAATTTTGAGTGAGGACCTGAACAAGAGTAGGCTCTATGACAGGTCCAGGCTGTTGTATAAGCTGCTCTGCCACTGGGACCATATGATCCAGCAGATCCAATGGTGCTGGAAGTGTCAGTGGCAAATAGAGATGCTGTCTGGAGCCTTTGGCAGTCCCCTATAGGAGAATCACAATGCAGACCCTAAGGATTTTGGAGCAAATCCTTACCATCTGTTGCAGATAACTACTCTCCTTTTGAGAAAGAGCTTTTGGCCTGCTACTGGGCCTTAGTAGAGACTGAACACTTAACCATGGGCCACCAAGTTACCCTGAGACCTGAGTGGCCTATCATGAGCTGGGTGTTGTCTGACCCACCGAACCATAAAGTTTGGCATGTGCAGCAGCACTCCATCATAAAATGGAAATGGTATATGTGAGATAAGGCCAGAGATGGTCCTAAAGGCACAAGTAAGTTACATGAGGAAGTAGCCCAAATGCTCATGGCCCCTACTCCTGCCACATTCTCTTCTGTTTCCCAGACCAGAGCTATGGTCTCTTGGGGAGTTCTTTACAGTGAATTGACTGAGGAAGAGAAAACTTGGTCCTGGTTTACAGATGGTTCAACGCAATATGCAGATACCACCCCAAAATGGACAGCTGCAGCACTCCAACCCCTTTCTGGGATGTCCATGAAGAACAATGGTGAGGGGAAATCCTCCCAGTGGGCAGAACTTGAGCACTGCACCCGGTTGTTCATTTTGCTTGGAAGGAGAACTGGCCAGAGGTGTGTTTGTATCCTGACTCATGGGCTGTTGCTAATGGTTTGGCTGGTTGGACTTGGAAAGACCATAATTGGAAAATTGGCGACTCAGATGTCTGGGGAAGAGGTATGTGGATAGACCTTTCTGAATGGGCTAAAACATGAAGATATTTGTGTCCCATGTGAATATGCACCAAAGAGTGACTTCAGCTGAGGAAGGTTTTAATAATCAAGTGGATAAGATAACCTGTTCTGTGGATACCAGTCAGCCTCTTTCCCCAGCAACTCCTGTCATTGCCCAATGGGCTCATGAACAAAGTGGTCATGGTGGTAGGGATGGAGGTTATGCATGGGCTCAGCAACATGGATTTCCACTACCAAGGCTGACCTAACTGCAGCCACTGCTGTGTGCCCAATCTGCCAGCAGCAGAGATCCACACTCAGCCCCTGATATGGCACCGTTCCCTGAGGTGATCAGCTGGCTACATGGTGGCAGGTAGATTACACTGGACCGCTCCCTTCCTGGAAGGGGCAGCGATTTGTTCTAACTGGAATAGACACATAGTCTGGATATGGGTTTGTTTTCCCTACACACAATGCTTCTGCCAAAACTACCATCTGTGGATTTACAGAATGCCTTATCCATCATCATGATATTCTACGTAGCATTGCTTCTGATCAAGGCATACACTTTCTAGCAAAGGAAGTGTGGGAATGGGCACATGCTCATGGAATTCTCTGGTCTTACCATGTTCCCCATTATCCCAAGGCAGTTGGATTGATAGAACAGTGGAATGGGCTTTGGAAACTCAATTACAGTGCCAGTACCTTGCAGGGCTGGCATGATGTTCTCCAGAAGGCTGTGTGTGCTCTGAATCAGTGTCAACTACGGTGCCGTTTCACCCATAGCCAGGATCCATGGGTCCAGGAACCAAGGGGTGGAAATAGGAGTGGCACCACTCACTCTTACCTGTGGTGATCCAGTAGGAAAATTTTTGCTTCCTGTCCCAGCAACCTTGAGCTCTACTGGTCTACAGGTTTTAGTTTCAGATGGGGGAGTGCTTCCTCCAGAAGAAACAACGATTCCATTGAACTGAAATTTAAGGCTGCCACCTGGTCACTTTGGGCTACTCATGCCCTGGATCGACAAGCAAGTAGGGGATTACTTTACTGTCTGGGGTGATTGACTCTGACTATCAGGGGGAAATAGGACTGCAGTTATGCAGTGGACGTAAAGAAGAGTTTTGCTGGAATATGGGAGATCCCCTAGGCGTCTTTTGGTATTACCATGCCCTGTGATTAAAATCAATGGAAAACTACAACAACCCAATCCAAGCAGGAGTACCAGTGGCTCTGAAACTTCAGGAATGAAGGTTTGGGTCACTCCACCAGGCAGAGAACCATGGCCAACCCAAGTGTTTGCTGAGGATAATGGGAACATAGAACGGGTAGTGGAAGAAGGTCGTGGTAAATATGAACTACGACCACGTGATCAGTTATAGAAACAAGGACTGTAATGCTGTCTTGTTCATATTATAGCATTTAAGTTGTAAGATATGAAGTTTAAAAATGAATATTACCTAAGGACTTGTACCCCATTCTGGGGAGATTTAACACATTTCCAGTTGTACATGGAACAGTTGAGTATTGTTAGACGGAGAAGAAAATGTGTCTTTTATTGCTTTCCATTTAGAGATTAAATATGGTTTAAGGGATGTGTATAGCTGCCAGATTGACAAGGAGTGGACTGTCATGGTCAAATTTGTCTGTCAGCTTGGCCAGATGGTGGTTACTGTTTGTCTGGTTGGGCAAGTGCTACCCTGTCTGTTGCTATGAGGACATTTCTTAGAATTAAATCATGATCACATTGGCTACATCCACAGCTGATTCCATCTATAATCAGCCAAGGGGAATGTCTCCAGCAATGAGGATGCTTAATCTAATCACTGGAAAGCTTTTAAGGAGAATTCAGAAAAGACGGTCTTTCTTCCTGCTTCAGCCAGTGAGCCTCTACAGTGGAGTTCGTCCAGACCCTTCATTGGAATCATCAGCTTCACAACCTGACCTACAGATTTTGGACTCTACATTCCCACAGTTACGTGAGACACTTTTATACATTTTATGTCTACGGATATTTCCTGCTGATTCTTTTTCTCTGGAGAACCCTAGCTAATAGAACAGGTGAAGAAATTATTTTCAGGAGTAAGGAGTGGCTGTTTAAGTCAGGTGTTACCAGTGGGTCTAGTAAGATGAGAATTGAGTACTGTGAAATTTGACATGTTCATTGGAGACCTTGATAGCTGTTTTGGTGGAGTGGTGGGAACAAAATGGGTTCAGGCGAGAATACACTTAATCCAGTAACTAGACAATTTTGCTCTAAAAGGTTGCAGAGAAATGGTATGGACTCTAAAGGGAAAGTTGGAGCCAAGCGAGAGATATTTAAAGATGGGGTGGTATTGTATATTTGTGGACTGCTGGGAATTATCCAATTGAGAGGAAACAATTGTTGATGTAGAAAAGAGGGTTGAATAACTGGCAAGATGTCCTTGAGCATATGAGCAGGTTGGGATCTAGTGCAAAAGTGGCAAAATTGATCGAGCTAGGAACAAGAAAGTCATTGCAGTATCCAGAGAGAGGGCAGAGGGTATCATAGAGCTGGGGACAATCTAGCAGATAGAGAAGCAAGTAAAACCCCGTGGGCCCTTAAAGCCTCCTTTTATTGCTCTTGCTTTGATTTCTCACTTTGTTCTTGGCATCTGTAGATTTTCTTTTTTTAAGATTAGCATTCCTGTCATTGGGAGAAAGGGGTGTGGTGTCCTTGAGTTAGTCCAGTGTGCCATGTGGCTGGAAATCATATATTTGAAATGGATCCTTTGAAAGAGTTTAAGAAACCTTGATGTTGGAGAGAGAAAATTTTTTTTACAAAATTTTTTTACAAAGACTGAGATCTTTTACTATCATAATTGAAAGTGTCAGTCTGTGTTCATAATTGTGTGTGTGTGTGTGTGTGTATATTTATGCTAAATGTAACTATATGAGCATTTAGAAGGATTCCTGGCCATATTTAATAAGTTAAGTCTCAGTTCAGTTAAAGGTAGAAAAATTAATCTGGGCAAATAAGCAGAGCAGAAAATACCTGTAGAATAATAATTTAAGCTTTGTTGTTAATTTTTCAAAATGAAATGTATTTATCTTTTCCCTCATTGTCAAAGGAATTATACATGTTTGTTGTAAAAAATTCAAACAATACTGAGTATGGAAATTGGAAGTCAACTGTCTGTAACCAGTTTTCCTTCCACCTTAGCTGTTTGATCTGTTTTCAGCAGGAAACTAAATAAAACTGCCAGTTGGTAACACAGGTTTCTGAAGCTAGTCAAATTTGCAAGTATTTTAAATTCAGATGCTTTACCGATGTATATAATTTCATTTAAATTATGCAGATTAGAATGGTCTGTCTCAGAGATAGTACTTCAGAAGAAAAGGGTACAAAACTGACCTTTGTTTCAGAATTAGATGTTTCTTTGGAACTGAAATAATAAGATGCCAAGTTTAGCTTTTGACTTATGGGTTTTTGCGATCGCTGTGCAACAAAATGAAGTTTTAAAGACAGTTTGACTGACTTGATGAAATACAGATTTCTACCTCGCACATTTTCCCTGTACTTTTATAGGAGGTGGAGGAGCTACTAGAGCGCTGTGATGTTGTGGATTACAGTTGCCAGCATGGGGAAAATGAACTAAGGATGTCAGCCCAGAAGGAGGAATCACCACAGCAGAACAACGAAGATGAAAATAAAATAGCATCTGAACCCAACTGGGAGGCAGAAAAGGCCTCTGAATCTAGAGATGAGGTAAACTTATCAGAATATTGTAGTCAGCACTCACTTTAACACAGACTTTGTGACTTTGACAATTTGTATGGAAAATAAATTTTGTATATAAAGACAAATCTAATATATGAGAAAGTTATTTTTGTTTTAAATTGAGGTAGTGGTTATTTGATTTACAAAGGAATTCTCCCTTAGAATTATTTATCTCTGGGTAAATTCAAGTGTTTTATATATATATATTTATTTCTCCAGAAACTTGCTAGCAGATATTTTTAGTTGTGTTTGCCATGGCAGGGGATAAAGAGATGGCTGGCATCTTAAATCCAGGAATCCTCAACCAGCCCTCTGCAGAGGCCACCAGGCTGGCCAGGTCATTAGAGCCAGAGGACCCCACAGGCAGGTCACTTTCAGTATCAGCTGGGAATTGTGCTCATATCCTCTCTCCGTCTCCTGGTGGGCAAGCTGAATCATTGGATGACCAGGAGCCCATTTTGTGCTTAGACTAACGGCAGGTCCAATGGGACCACCTGCTCAGCTGCTCAGTATCTACACATATTCTTTCTTCATTGGTGATCAGAGGTGTTGTAAGAGGAACTCCAGTCTGTAGTCTGTACTTCCCCTCCTTTTTCACCTGGGCCCTCTTCTGGTTTCCACTCAGCCCCGTTGAGGACCTGCCCAGAAGTTTGTTGGTTAGGTGCTCCAGAGACAGGCCTGGAGGTCCCACACCCCTTGCACCCCCTGGTACTTCCACATGGAGGGCATCCCCTTGCAGGTCTTGCTCTGATAGTGTTTAGCCATGACCTGCTTCAGCCTTGCCCTCTCCCCAGGAAGGGGAGTTTGGGGCCTGTGACTTGAACATCTTCTTGGCCACTCTCCATCATCCAAGTGGCCTTGGCCCTCTGAGACAGCCCCATCACCACCGTAGCCCTTGACTGTGTAACATTTCATTGAATAAGAGGAATTTGTGGAGTGAAATCAGAAAACAGCTTTGTTCTCTTTGCTCCTCCCCTCCAGCCTGTTCGGGGGACCTCATTCTTCTCTATACTTTGGTGAAATCTAAGACAGGCCCCATGACTTCTAGATACTCTCAGATAAAAATCCCTCTGGTCTTCCAACTGTAGTGATTGATAAGTATGATCCAGTATAATTCTCAAAAACTCTGAACCAAACGTTCAGCCTCTCCCCTTCCATCTCATGTACTGCAGTCTGAAGTGGAAAGTGTATGTGTGGCTGGCTTCTGTTTTTTCCCAGTCCCTACTCTGCTGGTTAGGCTGCCTCCTCAGGGGTTGGGTGTGAGGGTGGGTTGAATGTGAGAGTCATAAGGACTGAGGAAGTGTTATTGATGGGCACTGACCTGACATTGGTTTCCCTTGACCATGATTCTTTGTCTGGTGGGCTCATTCATTTCAAAGGTTGTGTGGAGACTCTTGCCCCACAGCTGGGAGTCTTTCATCTGTAGTTCTCTTGTTGTCAAGAGTTTAAAGGCATCTCCGTCTCCACTTTGGGATTCCTTCCTGAAATTTCAGTGGCATGCACCTCATCTCTTCAACCACGTGCTGGCTCTCTAGCATCTGGTCCAGGAAACATGCTCTTTACACCTGAAGTTGGGAGTCACTTCCCTAAATGCACCCCTTGCTTGGCCTCTTGCCCTTTATATTTCTCAGATAAGTGTCGGACACTTATCCATTGTGTTCCTCAGGCTACAGGGAACACACACCCCGCTTTCTCAGTCTTCCCCTTAAAGCCCTTCTTGCTGGTCTTGAAGTGAAGGGGAATTGTGGAGAGCTCACCCCTAAAGAATCCTTTAGCAGTCCCTGACCTCTCCAACTTCAGTACTTTCATAACCCTCAGTTGGGTGAGGGGCCCAGTGGCAGCCTAGCATGTCACTTTGCAGAAGTGTTTGGCACCTATCTTGGACCCTTATTAGAAGGTACTTGGGAAAATATCCATTTTAACATCCTGTTATGCCTGTTTAAAACCTAGCACTCCTCTCAGCCTCTCATACGCTTCCAGTTGACTTTCCTGTTTATCATCTGGGAGCTGCAGCACTGTCTCTGGCTGCCCTCTCCCTTGAGTGCCATCTAGTCACCAGGCCCTGTCTTGTGCACCGTGTCTGCCTCATTCAGCCCGTTTTTATCTACCACCATTCCCTTGCTCACGAGTTCCCTGATTGGCTCCTTGCCTTCAGTCTTCCCTGTTCCCACATACCCTGCACATGTACGAGATTCATCTTTCTAAAATACAGGGTGTGTTCCTCCACCCTACCCCCAACGTCTCTTCTTTGTCTCATGGCTCACCATTCTCTGTGGGACAAAATCCAGATTCCTTGGCATAATGATCGAACATCCTGCCATCCCCTTTCCCCCTGCCTTTTCCTCCACTACCTGTTGGCACAAGCCCCTGACTCTGGCTGTGTGATCTTTTCTCTGGCTCCTCAACACTGGCAATCGCACCTCCACACCTTTACCCATTCTCTTCATTCTCCTCTCGGTCGATTCCTATCCCAAACCTGTTTCTTCTTCTAAGAGGCCCATAGGACTACCTCAACCCACAATGCTCTCTCCCCACTCTTAACCTGTAATGAGATGTTTATTTGTGCCACGTGGTCCCCAGCTTAATGGAGAGAGGTTAGGAAAAAGAACTCTTGATCCTAAAAAAGCCACATTTTAAAATCTAATTCCTTTCTGATCCCTGAGTATTCTGTGTGTGTGTTTATGCATGTGTAGTTTTGCTATACAGCTAAGCCTTACTATGGCAGAGCAGGGTATATGGGTGGTATATATATGGAAACCAATGGGGAAAGATGAATTTTTCAGAAAATGATACTGGAACAACTTACTCAGAAAATGTCGGGTTCTCTTATGTCATAATATTGTCTTCCAGTAGCTTTGATTCTTGAAAACAATTGTATGGAGATGAAACTTTTATAATGTGACTTTGTGATTATGAAAACCTTGTGTATGCTGCTGCTTTTTTTCCTTTTGGATTTCATTATTTATTTAGATGTTTAAGCTTTTGCACTAAGTTTTTGCAAGCTGATGAACACTAACAAATTATTTCTCCCACAGAACCATAACCACACATTCCCAGACAGCATAAATATATGGTTGAACTAACATTAATGCACATCACCATTATCAATTATAATAAAACAAATTATCAGTTATCCAAATATGAAGTTACACAGCGCAAAAGGCTTATAAAATATTAGATGTCTGCTGAATCAGCAGAAAACTACTTCTTTTTTTGCAAGAGAGGTTGGGGAAAAAAAGAAAGAAAAAATCACTTCCAAGAAAAATAGTTGGTAAATAACTTCCAATAGATATGGAAAAAAATTACAAGAATTTCAGAAATTTAGATTAAAAATTATTGTAGCTACCGTAACAAAGCATCTCTACCTTTAAAAAATATTTACTAAATTAAAGAGCATGTTCTACATGTTCTGCACAAGACAAAAGCAACATTTTACTAAAAATATTTAATAGCCCCCTCCCATTTATTTGTCAGGCCCTCCTGGTTAAGTTGCACCCCAAAGTGCAAACATTAAATTAACTGTAAGGCTTTTCTGTCTGGAGACATTAAAGACATGTGCTTCTGTACAGTGTCAGGTTTCAAAATGGAGGTTTTTCTCTAACATCACAAAATGAGTTATAGATATTAAATAATCACCACAAGACTTGGTAAAAATCTAACAAAATTCAATGGCTATACAAACCTGATGATACTGGTACGAATGTGGGAGATGTAAACATAAAGTGAACAGGCAAATAACCATACAGGCCTGCTTTCAATGTTTGAAATGACTGAAGGAATAAACCCCATAATGTCTAGAGTGTTCATTGTTCCTGGGATTTTAAATTCTATATGATACTAAAAATGTACGAGTATTGTGCTGGGTATTTCGGCACCTAATCTCTCTAGATTTCATATATATTGATAAGATTCTGGCACGAGAAGAGATTTCAAAGAGAACTTATAACTCAGTACTGCATGATTTCAGGAAAGGTCAGCTGTTACAAATGATAAGCCCATTTTAAATGCTGACCAGCAAGAAATCTTTTGCTAAATGTCCAAGCAAGCAGATTGTATCCCAACCATAGAGGCTGCAATTCTGTCAAACTTGTAACGTGGTAAAACTGCTTTTCCATACTCCTATGGAAGCTTCACTGGACTTATTCATCAACATGTTGGTTAACATATACAACAAATTAGGTTCTTCCTCTCTCAAGTTCCACTTCCAAGGCACTAGCATCGGGCACCCCGGTTTTATTGCATGCAACAGTTGTTTCTGTGACCATTGGAGTCTTTGAAGTGCAGCCACATCTTATGACAATGCTTCTCCAAATACAAAAGTTGTTTGCTGTTTAAAGCTCCACGCTGCTTGTCTTATGAACTATCCTGCATCTTCATATTTCATTCCACCTTTAATCAGTGCTAGGGGGCAACAAGTACTGGAGCTCTCCCAAGACCTGCCACACAATGAACAGCAGTGCAGCCACCAGGTTCTTCACAAAACTTTTAATTTTTACAAGACTTAACCAGTCATCGACAATCTGGTTGGATGGTGGTGCACCATCATCAAAAGTCCAATCAGGAACATGGATGCCTTCTTTCTCCACAAGAGCAGTGTCATAAGTTGCTTCACATACTCTCACTATTGTGCTAAGTCCATACTTCTTAAGTTCGTCTACAGGTATGCTTAAGGTTGCATTGGTCGGATTGTGTGTAATAAGAAATCTCTTGTTCTTGTATGTGACTTCCACAGGAGCTGGGTGGTTCATTTGAGCCATGTTAATTTAGTTAAAAAATACTCAATAGGGTTATGAAAGAATTTTAATAATTGAATACAGAAACAGTGTGAAGAAACTGAAGTCTACTCCAATATACTCCACTTGAAATTCTCAGTGCTTTGAGTATGAAGTTGGGAATAATGGGAAATGAAATGAACCTCTTAATAAGAAGCAGTGATTCTTCAATCCAGTAATACTGAGGCGATATGAAGTAGTGCACTGAGGTTTACCCCATCCAGATCAGAACTCTTGTAAAATGCTCTGCAAATTTCATTTCAGCACTTCCAGGTTAACCACCCTTCCGGGGTTTCTTGGTGGAGTAGTAAGTAATGAGTTTCTATAATTCACTTGTCTGCATAGTTCTCCACTGCCTGGCAGTGTTCTCCACTGCCCTTCAGAAACTCCATAAATGTGTGACCAAGGACACCACAGAGAGGAATATGTTTACTCATTGAAGGTTGTGGCCTAATCATACTGAGCTCTGTGGCGGCAAAACAGGTGGCGGCAGTGGCGGCGGCTGTTGGACAAGGGCGGCAGTGGTTGTCGTGGGGTGGCGGAGCAGGCCATGATGCTGCTTTTATCCAGGATGTGGACAGATGAGTAAAAAATATAGATAATAAATAAATAATAGGGGGAATACGGGGTAAAATAAATTGGGTAGATTGAAATACTAGTGATCAATGAGAGGGAGGGGTAAAGGGTATGGGATGTATGAGTTTCTTTTTTCTTTTTATTGCTTTTCTGGAGTGATGCAAATGTTCTAAAAATGATCAAGGTGATGAATATACAAACATTGTGATGATATTCTGAGCCATTGATGATACACCATGTATGCATTATATGTGTGAAGATTTGTAAATAGAAACATTAAAAAAAAAGTTGGGTGAGAATGATACACAGTACATGGGTACATCAGGCAGGATTGTGCACTTGCTCACGTGTAAAAATACCCCCCATAAACAAACCTAAAGTGTAGAACTCTTGGATAAAATATAATGGATATGATTTTAAATGCACACTGAAACTCAAAAGCAAGAAAGGGAACTTTACAAATACAAGAAACAAGGAAGAAACTTAGATCTAGAATTTGCCAGGCATTGAAGTTGAAGAACTCAAAAGGAGCTGGAAAGAGACCTCATGACAGAGACTGGGATTCAGCATGAGAAATGAAGCCTCAAGCCTATGGGGAAATCTGAGTGCCCCATTTAAAGCTAAGAATGTTTAAAGGCTCTCCTCTCCAGGAAATGAAGGTTGGGATAGTTCTGTCTGTCATTGAGGAGATCAAACAAAGAATCTGTCTGTCTACCCCAAGTGGAGCCCACCATAGGGTCCAAATCCACACTACCGTCTCCGTTGAGTCCTGAACCAAGAAAGTAATTTAGAAATCTGAAAACTGGTCCTTGTAGAGAAGAACACAAAACTGCCTTATATTCTGTAATCCTTGGTATGTGGGATTCCTACGGAAACAACTCCCAAAAAAGATGTGCTCACCTTTAAAAATTCAGCTAAGCTGAAGAAATAAACAGAAGAGTCAGCAGTTGCAAAAAAAAAAAAAAAAAATAGGATTTACACTTGAATTCTCTGTAAGACTTACAATCAAGGTTCTTAAATTATTCTAGGAGATAAAGGAATAGAATCTGTAAGACACCAGAAAAGAGAAAGTGGATTTAATAGAACCAAAAGGAAATTCTAGATATGAACAATGTTACTATAATTAAGAACTCACTGGGTTGGTTGAACAGCAAATTAAAAATCACTGAAGAAAAGGGTGAATTGGAAATCACCCCGTAATGTATCATAGAGAAATAAAAATATGCAAAATATGAAAGGAAAATTCAGATATCAGTGATAGAATGAGAAAATCTAAATTATTCATTTTTAACATTTTTTATTGTGAAATATATACAAAGAAAAGTAAAGAAAACAATAATTTTTAAAGTACATTTCGACAAATACATACAGAAGAGATTTCAGAGCTTATTATGGATTACCATTCCATTGTTTCACGTTTTTCCTTGTAACTATTCCAAAACACTGGAGGCTAGAAGAAATTAAAAAAAAATAATAACATATATACAAAAAACGATAAATTTCAAAGCACATTGCAATATGTTGTAGAACAGATTTCAGAATTTTTTAAGGGTTACTATTCCACTATTTCAGATTTTTCCTTCTAGCTGCTCCAGAACACTGGAGGCTAAAAGAAACATCAGTGTAGTGATTCAGCAGTCATACTTATTTGTTAAATCCTATTTTCTCTGTTACAACTCCTCCCTCTCCCTTGATCCCTTTCTCCATCTATAGGGATCTTTGGGCAATGCTCATTCTAACTTTTTCATGTTGAGAAGTGGTGTCAATAATAAGTGATAGGAGATGTAGTTAGTTGATAACCTTGGCAAGGCTGGTCCTTCTGGGTTTCAGAATCTTTCTGGCCAGTGAACCCTCTAGAGGTTATAGGTTTCAGGCGAGTTAACTTAGTGCATGAAACTTTTTATAGAGTCTCAGTTAGAGCCCTAGGTATTAAGAGTCAACAGCAGTGATATTGGTTGGGGCTTGGCAAACCATGGCAAGAAGCAGTATCTAGCTGAAGCTTGCATAAGAGTAGCCTCCAGAACTTGTCAACTCCATTTGAATTCTCTAAGCTACCGATGCCTTATTTTGTTACACTTCCTTTCCCACTTTTGTCAGGAAGGTATTGTCGATCCCATGGAGCCAGGGCAAGACTTATCGCTGGGAGTCATGTCCTGCATTGTCAAGGAGACCCTCACCCCTGAATGTCATGTCCCATGTAGAGGGGGAGAGTAAAGGTTTTCCTTGCAGAGTTGAGCTTATAGAGAGAGAGGCCACATCTGAATAACAAAAGAGATTTCCTGGAAGCAACTCTTAGGCCTCATTACAGGTAGTCTTAGCTTCTCCACCACAGGAACAAGTTTTGTAAGGGCACACCTCAAAATCAAGGGCTTGGCCTATTTTCTTGGGAGTCACCAATGTTTGAGAGGATACTAGGAGTTTCCCAGATGGAAAAGTTCAATAGTTCCATATGTTTTTTTCTTTTGGTCCCTCAAGGGACTCTACCGATACTTTTTCATTATCACCCTACCATAGTCTGAGATGTATCCTGGTATAAGATTAAGCTCTACAGAATTATAAGGCCTTCTTCCTGTTCTGGACTCCAGGAGTTTGGGTTGTCTGAATGAGCTGTCTAGACGGGCTGACTCAGATTGTGTGTTACAGAAAATTTAGGTTCTAGGCACAATAAACCCCTCTCTGCCTTTAGTCTCATACAGTAGGTGAAATTCTAGAGTATGTACACTATCATCTTTTACCCTGTATTCTGATTTACCTTAGTCCAACAAGATTGGTTTTGTTTTTATCTCTAATTGGAGCCAGATCTCCTTTTTGGTTGCTTTGTATTGTTAATGCTGACTTACAGGGCTGTAGCACTCCAGTTCTGAGCCTTAGGTGTCACAGAGGTACTCAGAGTTCCAGGGAAATACCAGCTGATACACATATAGCTTAGCGTCTCAGAATCTAGAAATATACTTTTAACTTCGGACTAAGTGTGGCTATTATAAGAGCTTAAATCTAGGCTCCAATTTTCTTAAAAATATTTTCTGAAAGAGACCATAGCATATCTGTTCTCTGATTCTGGCTTGTTTTGCACAACACATTATCCCAAAGGTTCATTCAGTTCATTGGGTGCCTCTCAACATCCTTCCTTTTTTGGCAGCCGCACGTATTCCATTATCTAAATATATCACAGTTTGCCATTCTGCTTCTCCGTCATTGTAGCCTTCAGAGCCCTCCATCTATTGGGCATCATAGATAATGTGTAAAATAAACAAACCATGTCTTACCATGTCCTCACTTGGTTGTACAATCAGCAGCACTCTCATTTTTGGATTATTTTCATTTGTCAAGAGATAAAGAATCAATTAACAGAGCCTCACCAAATATCAAATCAAAGCTTCCTCTAGTCTCTTGTCCCTCCCCGCAAATTATTTACCCCTGGTATCATTCTGGTACGGTTGATGTCGAGTATCTGTGTACCTCTAGGTCCCCTGTATTCTACAGTATAAACTTCTGAGATTACCTTTACTGGAGTCATATAGTAAAATGATACAGTATCTGCCCTTTTGTGTCTCTTATTTCATTCAGCATTATGTCCTCAAGGTTAATCCATGTTGTTGTACGCTTCGGGACCTCATTTCATCTCACTGCTGCCTAATAGTCCATCTTATGATGTATATATACATTATGGTTATCCACTCATCTTTTGACAGGCACTTGGATTGTTTCCATCTTTTGGCAATTGTGAATAGTGCTGCTATGAACATCGTGTGCAAATGTCTGTTCATGCCACTGTTTTCAGCTCTCCTGGGTATATAATGGGTATTGGTATTGCTGAGTGTTTTAGTTTGTTAATGCTGCTAGGAATGCAGTATACCAGAAATGGGTTGACATTTAGAAAAGGAATTTGTTGAGTTACAAGTTCATAATTCTAAAGCCATAAAAATGTTTAACAGAGGTTTCAAACCACTTCCCCAGGGGAGTTTTCTTTCTGCATCTCCAAATAGCTGTCTATGTCTGTTCTCTGTTGCTTCTCCAAGCATCTCCAAATGTCTGCATCTCTGTGGGCTCTGAGCTTTCTCCAAAATGTTTCCCCTTTTCAAGGATCCCAGTAAACTAATTAAGACCCACCTTGAATGGGTGGAGTCACATCTCCATGTAACCGAAAGGTCACACCCACAAATGGTGGTGTCTTACATCTCCATGGAAGCAATCTAATCAAGAGGTCCACCCTACAATATTGAATCAGGATTAGAGGAACATGGCTTTTCTGGGGTGCGTAACAGTTTCAAACTAGCTCATCCCACCCTCTGGACCCCCCAAAACCATGTTCTTTCCATATATAAAATACATTCATTCCATCTCAGTATCTCCTTGAACAATTTCAGTAACAATACAAATGCAATGCAAAGTCAGAAACTGCAAAATCTTGTCAAAGTTAGTTACAGGCATAGTCTGTCCTAAGGCAAAAATTCTCCTTTGGCTGTTGACCTGCGAATATTCAGAACAAGTTATCTGCTGCCAATATATAAAGGAGGGCCAGTCATAGGATAAATACTTCTTTTTCCATAGGGAGAAATTCGAAGGAGCACAGGAGTCACAAGACCCAAACAGTTCTTAAAACCAGCAGGGAAAACTCCATTAGATTTCTAAGTCTGAGAGTTATTTATCCTTGGGGCTTTAGAAAGAAGCAGTCCCACCATTTCCAAGGGCCTTCACAGTGGCCCTGCTTGCTCCATACTCTGGGGTGAGTTGCAACATTGGGGCATATTGAGGAGACTACCTTTTTTTTCCTCCACCCTCTCTAAGTATCGGGGCAGCACCCCGGCTCTCTACCATCTCTGGGGCACACACTCAATCCCCTTAGAAGAAAGGACTGGTAGCCAGGCTCTCCCCAATCCCCAAGGAATTTGCTCCATCCTTTCTGATGTCTTGGCCACCAAAATTCTTCCTGAACATTCAAGTGGGAGGCCCACCATCTGCCTGGGGAAAACTCATCCTCTCCAAGTGCATGGGTGGGTCCGCTCACATAGCCCAAGATTTCTTGGCTTCAGACCTTAGCCTCCATGGTTCTGCCTTTTGAAGTAATTTTTCCTTCAGCTTGTCCCTTTTCTTTCCCTTTTAGTCCAGACTGGCAGTGGTTCCATTTATACAGGTCTTAAAAGAAATTTGTCAGTTTTCTGTCTGATATTCATGAAACACACCCATCAGATAATAGGACTTTCCATAACTCCTTTCTGGATAACTCCATTTCCAATTCTGGCTTTTTCTGAGCCTGGTTCCTTGTTTGGTTAAATCCTCATGTAGGGCAGTGTTCTCTGGAGTCTCCCCTTCTGGGAGCCCAGAATTTTCCAGACCATCAGTTTCTAGTTTCTTTGTTCCCAAGAGTTCAGTTCTCAGCTTATCTCTTTCCTGTCACATTCTACTATAAGCTGCAAGGAGAAACCAGGCTGCATTTTCCACATTTAGCTTGGAAATCTCTTAAGTATCTAAGTTCATCACTCTCAAATTCTGCCTTCTATCCAATACCAGCATTTAATTTTGCCAAATTCTCTGCCACTTTAAAACAAGAATTGCCTTCCTTCCAGTTTGCAATGACATATTCATCATTTCTGTCTAAACCTTCATCAGAGGTATCTTTAGAGTCCACATTTTCTACCAGCAGTCTCTTCAAAGCATTCTAGGCCTTCTCTGTCAAGATCCTTACAACACTTCCAGAATCTTTCCCCTTATCCATTTAAAAAGTGATTCTGATACGTTTGGTATTTGTAAACCACATCACCCCACTGTTGATGCCAAAATCTGTTTTAGTCTGTTGATATGCCAGAAATGGTTGGCTTTTGTAAAGGAAATATGTTAAGTTACAAGTTTACAGTTCTAAGGCCATAAAAATGTTCAAACTAAGGCATCCTGAGACCGATACCTTGACTCAAGAAAGGCCAATTTGGAAAGTACGTGACTGGTGTCTGCTGGTCTTTTGGCTTCTAGTTTCAAACAGCATCCCTGGAGCATTTTCTTTCTGCATCTCCAGTTGTCTCTGTCTGTGTTGGCACTCAAAGAATCTCCAGATATCTGCATCTCTGTTGGCTCTGAGCTTTCTCCAAAATGTTTCCCCTTTTAAAGGATCCAGTAAACTAATTAAGACCCTCCTTGAATGGGCACAGTCAGATCTCCATCCAATCAAAATTTCACACCCACAATTGGGTGTATTGCATCTCCATGGAAACAAACTAATCAAGAGTTCCACCCTGCAATATTGAACCAGGATTAGAGGAGCATGGATTTTCTGGGGTATATAGACAGTTTCAAACTAGCACACTGGGTCATAGATAGGGCTACTCAATATTTAGTTTTCTGAGGAATCGCCAAAATGTTTTCCACAGCAGCTGTACCATTATACATCCCACCAGCAATAAATAAGTGTTCCAATTTTTTCACATCCTTTCCAACATTTGTAGTTTTCTATTTGTTTAATAGAAGCCATTCTTATAGGTGTGAGGTGATACATCATCTTATTTATTTATTAAAAATATTTTTATTAATAAAATTTAACATACAAACATTCTTAACATATAAAAATATTCCATACATGGTGTACAATTAATGGCTCACAGTATCATCACATAGTTGTGTATTCATCACCATGATCATTTTTTAGAACATTTGCATCACTCCAGAAAAAGAAAGAAAAAAGAAAAAAACGCATATGTACCATACCCCTTACCCTACCCTCTCATTGACCACTAGTATTTCCGTCTACCCAATTTAACTTTACCTTTGTCCCCTCTATTATTTATTTTTTAATCCATATTTTTTACTCATCTGTCCATACCCTGGATAAAAGGAGCATCAGACACAAGGTTTTCACAATCACACAATCACATTGTAAAAGCTATGTCATTATACAATCATCTTCAAGAAACAAGGCTACTGGACCACAGCTCTACAGTTCCAGGTACTTCCCACTAGCCACTCCAATATGCCATAAACTAAAAAGGAATATCTATATAATGCATAAGAATAGCCTCCAAGATAACTTCTCCACTCTGTTTGAAACCTCTCGGCCACTGACACATTATTTTGTCTCATTTCTCTCTTCCCTCTTTTGGTCAAGAAGGCTTTCTCAATCCCTTGATGCCAGGTCCCGGCTCATTCTGGGATTTCTCTCCCACATTGATTGTCAAGGAGATTAACACCCCAGGGAGTCATGTCCTAGTAGTAGGGGAGGGCAGTGATTTCACTTGCCATGTTGGCTTAGAGAGGCCACATCTGCACAACAAAAAAGGGGGTGGCTCTTAAGCCTCATTTTAAGTAGGCTTAGCCTATCCTTTGCAGTAATAAGTTTCATAGGGGCGAACCCCAGGATTGAGGGCTCAGCCTATTGATTTGGTTGTCCCCACTGCTTGTGAGAATATCAGAAATTCTCCACATGGGGAAGTTGAATATTTCCCCCTTTCCCCCCATTGCCCCAAGGAGATTTTGCAAATACTTCTTTATTCACTGTTCAGATCACTCTGGGATTTATCGGGGCATCACACTAACCTGGACAAACCAACAAATCTCATGTCCTAGTCAAGATTCCATGAACTTATGATGTTCAACTAAACTGACCATACAAGTTAAATTAGGAAATGTACTACCCAAAATATAAATTTTGCGCCAAATATCTCTCCCTTTAGTCTCTCACACAGAAGTTGAAGTTTTAAAATATGGATGATATCATCCTTTACCCAGTCTTCTGATATACCTTAGTCCTATCCAGATCAGCTTCGTTCATATCTCTACTTGATGTCTGATCACTTTTTCAACTTTTGAAACAATTTCTGTATGGAGTACTGCTGACTTTCATAGCTTCAGAGCTCTAACTCTGAGTCTCAGATGTCATATAAATACCTGAAGTTCCTGGGAAAGACCATGTTATATGCAGACTGCTCAGTATCTCAGAATTTAGAATGAACAGTTACACTTCCTGAATATAGGTAACTGCTGTAAGAGCTTACAATCTAGGACTCTTGACAATAAGCCCCAACCTGATAACCCATGCTCTCGACTTTAGTTCACTGAGTTTTTATTTTATAGTTAGCTGGTATGATTGAGGCATGATAATATTTTATTTTTCTTCCTGACATTTCATTCAACATACAACTCTTCAAATTCATTCATCTAGTTGTTTCTCACAACTTCATTCCTTCTTGTGGCCACTCAGTAGTCCATTGTATGTATACACTATGGTTCCCCTTTCCATTCCTCAGTCTTTGTACCCTTAGGCCACCTCCATTCATTGTGGATCACCAGCACTGCTGCCAGAAACACCAGTGTGCAAATGTCCATTCCTGTCCCCACATTCAATTCCTCCAGGTATATACTGAGCAGTAATGTTTCAGGATCACATGGCAAACCCACCCTTAGCCTGCTTTGGAACCACCACACTGCTCTCCAAAGGCTGCACCTCTCATTTCCCTACCAAGGGTGAATAGGTACATATCTTTCTCCACATTTTCTCTAGCATCATGGTCTTCTTGAGTTGCATTTCCCTTATAGCTAATGAAGATGAGCAGCTCTTCGATGAAGAGTATTTGCTCTTGGTAAAGTATCTATTCATATCCTTTGCCCATTTTACAATTCGGTTGTTTGTTCTTTTGTTGTTGAGTTACCTAATTTCTTTATGTACACAGGATATCAGACCTTTATCGAATATGTAGTTTCCAAAAATTTTCTCCCATTGAATTGGCTGCCTCTTCACCTTTTTAACAAAGTCCTTTGAGGCACAGAAGCATTTGATTTAAAGGAGTTTCCATTTATCTGTTTTTTCTTTTGTTGCTATGTGCTTTGGGTATAAAGTTCAAGGAGCAGCATCCTCTTAGGTCCTAAAGATGTTTTCAGGTACTGGCTCTTACATTTTGAATCTTGTGGGGGGCTGGGGTGGTCAGAGGGAAGTACATGAGCCAGGAATCAAACCCAGGTCTCCCACATGGCAGGCGAGAACTCTACTAAACTATCTTTACATCCCCTAAATTAATTTTTGAATAGGATGTGAGGTAGGGATCCTCTTTCATTCTTTTGTTTATTGATATCTAGTTCTCCCTTGCCCATTTATTGAAAAGACTATTCTGTCCCAATTCAGTGGATTTGGGGGCCTTATCAAAGATTAGTTAACCGTTGGTTTGGTGGTCTATCTCTGCACTGTCAATTCAATTCTGTTGGTCAGTACTTCTGTCTTTGCACCAGTAGCATGCAGTTTTGACCACTGTGGCTTTATAGTAAGCCCTAAAGTCAGAAAGTGTTAGTCCTCCCACTTTTCTCCTCTTTTTTAGGATATCGTTAGCTATTCAAGGTCTCTCTCTCCCTTCCAAATAAATCTGATTACTAGCTTTTCCAAGTTTTCAAAGTGGATTGTTGGAATTTTGATTGGTATTGCATTAAATTTGCAGATCAGTTTGTTTAGAATTGGCATCTTAATGAAATTCAACTTCCTATCCATGTGCACAGAATGTTTTTCCATTTAGGTCATTTTATTCCTTTTCACAGTGTTTTGTACTATTCTGTGCACAAGTTCTAGATACTTGATTAAGATTTTTCCTAGATACTTGATTCTTTTGATAGCTATTTTGAATAGCAATGTTTCCTTAATTGTCACCTCAGGTCATTATTTGTGTATTGAAATGTTACTGATTTTTGTACATTAATCTTATATCCCGCCACTTTGCTGAATTTGTTTATTAATTAGTTCAAGTAGCTTTGTTGTAGATTTCTCAGGGTTTTCTAAGTAATAGGATCATGTCATCTGCAAATAATGAAAGGTTACTTCTTCCTTTCCTATTTTTTTTCTTTTTCCTGGCTGATCACTCTAACTAGGACTTCTGTGTTGAATAATAGTGATGACAGTGGACATCCTTGTCTTGTTCCCAACCTTAATCACCATTAAGTATAATGCTGGCTATGGATTTTTCATATATGCCCTTTATGATATTGAAAAAGTTTTGTCTGATTCCTAACTTTTAAAGTGTTTTTTTTTCCCCCAGGAAAGGATGCTGAATTTTGTCATTTTCAGCATCAATTGATAAAATCATGTGATTTTTTCCATTTCAGTTTGTTAAAATGTTATATTTACATTGGCTAATTTTTTTGTGTTGAACTACCCTTGTGTTCCTGGTATAAACCTCACTTGGTCATCATGAATAATTCTTTTATGTCTTGTTGGATTTGATTTGCTAGTATTTTGTTGAGAATTTTGCATCTATAGTCATTACAGAGATTGTAGTTTTCTTTCTTGTTGCGTCCTTACTGGGTTTTGGTATTAGAGTGATGTTGGCTTCATAAAATGAATTAGATAGCCTTCCCTTTTTCTCAGTTTTTTGGAAGAATTTGAGCAGAATTGGTTTTAGTTCTTTTTTGAAATGTCTGATAAAATTCCCCTGTGAAGCCCTCTGGTCCTAGCTTTTCTTTGTAGGAAGATTTTTGATGACTGATTGAGTCTTTTTTACTTATAACTGGTTTGTTAAGATCTTCTATTCTTGAGTCAGTATAAGTAGTTCATGTGTGTCTGAATTTGTCCATTTCATCTAAGTTGTCTTGTTTGTTGGTGTGTAGTAATTCATAGTATTCACTTATGATTTTTAAAATTTCCTTCAGATGCATGGTAACGACCCTTGTCTCATTTCTGATTTTATTTGTGTTCTCTCTCTTGCTTTCTTTGGCAGCTTACCTAGGAATCAATCTAGTTTATTATTTTCTCAAAGACCCAAGCTTTGGTTTTGTTGATTATTTCTGTTTTTGTTGTTGTTGTTCTCAAGTTCATTTATTTCTGCTTTGATTCTTGTTATTTCTCTTCTTTTATTTGCTCTGGGGTTAGTTTGCTGTTCTGTCTCTAATTTCTCCAGGTGAGCAGTTAAGTCTTCAATTTTTGCTCATTTTTGTTTTTAATATAGGCATTTAGGGCAATCAGTCTCCCTTTCAGCACTGCCTTTGCTGCATATCATAAATTCAGATATGTTATATTCTCATTTTCATTTGGCTCCAGATATTTACTGATTTCTGTAGCAATTTCTTCTTTGACCCACTGAGTTTTTCATGTGTGTTTAATCTCCATATATTTGCGAAAGTTTTGGTTCTTTGGTTATTATTAATTTCCAGCTTCATTTTGTTGTGATCAGAGAAAGTGCTTTGGATTGTTTCAATCTTATTAGTTTATAATGACCTGTTTATGCCTAGCATATGATCCATCCTGGAGAACGTTCCATTACCACTAGAGAAAAATGTATATCCTCATGTTTTGGGGGTGTAACAATCTATATTTGTCTACCAGGTCTGATTCATTTATCACATTAAGTTCTTTATTTCCTTGTTGATCCTCTGTCTGGTTGTTGTATCTGTAGTGGAGAGTGATATGTTGAAATCTCCCACTATTATTGTTGAAACTTCTATAGCTCCCTTGAGTTTTACCATCGTTTGCCTCCTGTACTTTGGATGTCCTTGATTGGGAACATAGACATTCATGATTGTTATTTCTTCTTGGTGAATTGCCCTTTTCTTAATATGTAGTATCCTTCTTGGTCTCTTATGATATCTTTACATTTAAAGTCTATTTTATCTGATATTAGTATAGCTACTCCTGCCTTCTTTTGGTTACAGCTTGCATTAAAACATCTTTTAGTATTGTTTCATTTTCAATTTAATTGTCCTTGTGTCTAAGATGTGTCTCTTGTAAACAGCATATAGATGGATTATATTTTTTAATCCATTCTGCTAATCTGTATCTTTTAATTGGTGAGTTTAGTTCATTAACATTCAGATATTACTGTAAAAGGAATATCTTGGAGCAGCTAGAAGTAAAAACCTAAAATTCTGGAATGGTAGCACATACCAAACTCTGAAATCTGTTCTACAACTAATTGTTGTGCTGTGTTTTGAAATTTATTGCTTTTTTGTATATATGATATTTTTCACAAACAAGAAAAAAGTTGATTGTGATGATAGCAAAAATATATTACTGTAAAAGGAGTTCCTGAATCTGTCATCTTATCCTTTAGTTTTTATTTGTCAAATCTTTATATTCTTTTCCCTCTGTCTCTTTTTATCTTTTAAATTACCTTTACTGGTACTCTTCAATTCTGTGTCCTCCTCCAGATTTCTCTTTGGTCTTTTTTTCTTTTACAGCTAATAGGACTCCCTTTATTATTTCTTGTTGGTCAGGTCTCTTGTTGACAAATTCTCTGAGACTTTGCTTCTCTGAGAAGATTTTAATCTCTCCTTCAGATTTTTTAAAAACTTTTTAAATTGTATAATATAATATATATACAAAGCAAAAAAAAAAAAAAAGCGATAGTTTTCAAAGCACTTTTCAACAAATAGTTACAGGACAGATCCCAGAGTTTGTCATGGGCTACCATACCATCATCTCACATTTTTCCTTCTAGCTGTTCCAGACACTGGAGGCTAGAAGGAATAAATATTCTTTTATCATCACAGTTGACTTTTTTTTTCTTTTTTTGTGAAAAATAACGTATATACAAAAAAGCAATAAATTTTAAAGTACAAAGCCACAATTAGTTTGTAGAACAGATTTTACAGTTTGATATAGGTTACAATTCCACAATTTTAGGTTTTTAGTACTAGCTGCTCTAAGATACTGGAGACTAGAAGAAATATTTATATAACGATTCAGCAGTTATACTCGTTTGTTAAACCCTACCTTCTCTGTATAACTCCACCATCACCTTTGATCTTTCTATCCCACTCTTTAGGGGTATTTGGGCTATGGCCATTCTAACTTTTTCATTTTGGAAGGGTCTGTCACTAATATGGGGTAGGGAGATGGAACTATTTGATGTTCTGGAGAGGCTGGGCTAGGTTTCAGGACTTACGTGGACCAGGGACCATCTGGAGGTTGTAGGTTTCTGGAAAGTTACCCTCTTGCATGGAACCTTTGTAGAATCTTATATAATGTTCTAGGTATTAGGATTAGCAGGAATGGTTTTGGTTGGGGTCTTCTTCAGATTTAAAGGACAACTTAAGTGGATAAAGAATTAATGGCTGGATGTCTTTCTTGTTCAGGATCTTGAATATATCATACCAATGCTTCCTTGCCTTCATCATGCCTGCTGAGTAGTCCAAACTCAGTCTTATGTGGTTTCCCTTGTGTGTAGTGAATCGGTTTTCTCTTGCTGCTTTCAAAATTTTCTGCTTCATTTGACAGTCAGATTAATATGTGTCTTGGAGTAGGCCTGTTTGAATTTATTGTATTTAGGGTTCGTTGTGCTTCTTTGATGTGTACATTTATGTCTTTTATAAGGGTTGGGAAGTTTTCCTCCATTATCTCTTCAACTAACCTTTCTAGTCCTTTTCTCTTCTTCTTCCGGGACACTGATATGATTGTTCCATTTGTGTGCTTCGCATTGTCCATCATTTCTCTGAAGTGTTCCCATTTCTTTCATGTTTCTTGCCATTTGCTTTTTTGTGCACTTGAATTCAGTTGTCCTATCTTCTAGCTCACTTAGTCTTCCTTCTACTTCTTTGAATCTGCTATTGTGTTTTCTAGTATATTTCTGATTTGGTCTGCAGTATCTTTCTTCTCTATGAGAGCTGTTATTTTTCTATTTATTTCTTCAAATTCATGTTTATGCTCTTCCAGTTTCTTCTGCTATCCTTTATGCCATCATGAAGATCCTTGATTAGTTGTTCCAAATTTTGTGTCACCTCTGGTGATTTAATTTGGTTATTTGGCTGAGTCACGTCTGCCTGAATCTTCATGAACTTTGTGATTTTTTGTTGTATCTAGGGCATTTTATTATCTTAATAAAGTTATTTCACTTGTCTAAGGTTTTGTTTTTGGTTGGGTATATGCTGAAGATCTCCTTTTGCACTTGGTATGTCAGTAATTCCCTGCTAAACCATTGCCCAGTTTTCATGGAAGGGATGCAGTTCTACTTGAAGGTCTTTTAAAAGCCAGTCATGGGAGCATGTGCAGGGTGCCTGGGTAGTTCTGTGGCAGAATGCCTGCCTGCCATGTGGGAGACACAAGCTTGACTCCCAGCCCGTGTACCACCCCCCAAAAAGAAACAAAAACAAAAAACACCTCAGCAATAGTAGGCCCTAAAACCAGAATAAGACATTGATTTATATTGGGAATGAACTCAGACTCATGCCCACAAACGAGGTGGGGGGAACTTAGGTAGGGAGGGAGTTTGCCAGACTGCCACTTTTCCCCAGCGTTTGGCAATCTTGAGCTACCTCTTCCCCCTAGACCTGCCTTTCCCTGACTGTGGCAGCTGGCTGAGCAAGATGGCGTGCACAGCGTAGTGGCTGTTCCTGGCCCATGGGACTGGGTAGCTGATCACAGCACCCCATGGAGTTGCTGGTCACAGCTGCTGGCACACAGATGAGCCCTATGGGACAGCTATTTGTGGCGCCCAGCAGGAAGACTGATCTCAGTGCAGAGTGGGGCAGCTTTACACTTTAGGTGGCTAGACATGCCTCTAGGCTTGCCATGGGTGCTACTGGCTTCAGAGCTGTGCAGGGAGGTTTCCCAAGCTAGCTGCTTGGGTAGGGTGGAGCAGAAGTTCGATTTGCTCCCTCAGACCCACATTTTCCCTTGCACTGCCACCTGTCCCTTGTAGGGTCATGACTGAACAGCATCACCCCATTCTCCCTGTCCTGATATCCCTGCTTCTTTCATCTAGGATCTTCCCGTGGAATGTAGAAGACCCTTTATAATCACTCACACTTTGGAACTGTAGTCCCAGTCATTTTTTCTGTTCCCTCTCTAGTTGTTTCATGGAGCATGGGTGAACCCAGCCTACTTTACTCTACCATCTTCCTGGAAGCTTGTCTAAATTATTTCTAATAGGAGAATCAATATTCAAAGAATTTGTGGCAGAAGATTTCCAGAATTAAACATGAGGCCTCAAATTGGTATGGTCACTTTAGGAAGAAGTATGACAGTTTCTTACAAAGCCAAGCATATACCTACCTTATGACCTAGCAGTTCCACCCTAGTCATTTACCCAAGGGAAATGAAAACATAAAGCCATAAAAAGACTTGTACAAGCGCATTTACAGTTGCTATATAGCCAAAACTTGGAAAAAACCTAAGTGGCCACAGGAGGAGAATAGATAAAGTGCTGTATGTGTATGATGGAGGAAGACGCACAGTGAGAAGGAATGCACCGCTGTGCTGATGTGGTGATTTGGAGCTGTGTGTGCGGAGAAGAACATGTTCTTAACCCATTCCGTGGTTGTGGACCCACTGTAAGGAGGACCGCTTTATGAGGCTACTTCTGTGAAGGTATGGTCCAGTCCAATTAGGAAGGGGTCTTAATCCTATTACTGGAGTCCTTTATAAGCAGAATGAAATTCAGAGAGAGAGCGAAACCCATACGAAAAAAATCAGTGGAACTGGACGAGAAAGGAGAGACCAGGAAATGCAGCCATGTGACAAGCTGAGAACCAAGGACCACTGGCAGACTACTCCAGAATGCCGGTCTTCATGGAGAATGTACTACCTTGATGACACCTTGATTTGGACTTTTTTTTTTTTAATCTCAAAACTGTAAGCTAATAAATTTCCATTATTTAAGCCAACCCATTTAATGGTATTTGCTTACGCAGCCAAGGAAACTAAAACATTGAAAGAAGCCAGCCACAAAGTAGTACATATGGCTCTATTATATGAAGTCCCAGAACAAGAAGAAATCATAACAGTGGCTGTCTCTGGGTGGTGGGGCAGAGAAGAGCATCAGCTTTCTGAAAGGCAAAAGGGAGAGTCCACCACACAAGTCCCCTGCCCAGTGGCAGAGGAAGCAGTCTGCCAGCATGAACCACGAACTGTCCCACCTGAATGTCTGTCATACCCCAAGTGCCCATGAGCCATCTAAAATCACATGGAAAGCACCTCTCTGTATAAACCAGTTGGATTGCCTGTTCTCCAGAGCCATGAATATCAAACTCTCCATCCTTGAACATGGTCATTCAGTAAAATTTTATAATCTTTCTCATAAAGACTTAGCACTCCTTTATTTAGATGTTTATTTAAATGTAAACAATGTAACAATGTAAACAAAAAAACCAATAGAAATAAATATTAAAGTGACTGAAAAAAAAGAAGCAGTTATGAATAAATATATGTTTGTTAAAGTTGTAAATATACCATTTTCACTAAGCACAAAATCTAGGTAAAACATCTAAATAAAGGTGAGTCCTCAGATTAAAAACACACACAGTTTCAATAGAGTAAAGCAAAGAAAATTAAGCCCCAGACATATCAAAGTGGAATTGCAGAACAGCAGACTAAAGAACAAAAATCTTGAAAATTACCAGAGGAAAAGATCAGCTATTAATAAAAACCAAATTGATAGCAAACATATCAATAGTAATAAATGCCAGAAGACACAGTCCCGAGGGAAAACAGTAGACTTTATGTTGTTATCATCTAAAACTATCATTTGAGCTTGAAGATAAAATAAAAATAATTACAGGTTTCAAAAACTTACGGAGAGTTTACTACTCATATTCCTTCCCTAACCAAAACCACTGCAAGTTTTTTCTACAAGAAAGCAGCTAAACCCTGAAGGCAGGAGTGAGATGTATGAAGCAATGATGAATGGAATGTATAATGCAGTCAATTTTTATTAAACAGTTCTTTCATGAACTAGAATAAATTGTTGTACACTACTACAAGGAGTTATAATAGAGAGGTATATGGGGAAAATGTACCTATTGCAAACTACGGCTATAGTTAACAGTAATATTTTAAAATTCTTTCATCAACAGTAACAAATGAACCACACCATACTATGGGTTTACTAATGGGGGAGATAGGGGAATGGGAGGATTTGGGGTTACTTTTTAATTTTTATTTCTTTTCTGGAGTAATGAAAATGTTCTAAAATTAATTATGGGGATGTTTGCACAACCATGTGATGATACTGGGAGCCAGTGATTGTATGCTTTAGATGATTTGTATGTATGGTGTGTGAATATGTCAGTGAAATTCCAAAAAACAACCCAGAAAATGAAAGTCATGAAAACTTTGTAATAACAGTGCTTAGAATACAATATGAATGTTAAACTTGACACAGAATTGTATGTGCTATATTATTGTAACAATATAAACAAAAAACCCAATAGAAATAAACATGAAAGTGACTGAAAATAAAAGAAGCAGTGATGAGTAAAGAAGTTGGTAAAACATTTTGCTTAGATCTAAGTAAGTATTGACTGTAAAAATTACATAATTTTGTAAGCAATTGGGAGGAGCAGCAGTGGAAGGACAAAAAATAAGGTGGGATTAAAAATACTAGCCAGAAATTATATGGTGGCTGGTTAGGGCAGGAGTGGGGGGAGAAGGACTTTGGAGTTAAATTTCTGTTTTTTGGATGAGGAGAAGATAGAGATACCCTTTGGACTTTATGCATCTTACAATATTAAAGAGTCCTAAAAGACATGAAATAAAATGCAAAATCTCTAACCAACTGAGGAAAAAATGGGAATAAAAATCCAGCCTGGAAATAAGACCTGGTTAGCTTTTAAAGATTCAATATAAAGCCCCAGGTAACCACTTCAGTCTTTTAATTTATCAAAGAATCATTTCTGTTTTTCTGCAGAGACATCTAAATGGGACAGACACATCTTCCTCTCTGGAAGACTTACTTCAGTTGCTTTCATCACAGCCTGAAAATCCCCAGGAGGTAATTGGAATCTTGGCTGTTGTATTTGTGAAAACATATCTGTACTGACCTCTCTGATAAGTATAACCCTTTTACATTGATGATATAGCAGTTTAAAGTAATACTTATGTAATATTTAATTTATATCAAGGGCATTATTTAAGCATACAGACTTAGGTTTCCTTTTTATAGAAACCCTTCAACTTTTGGAGAATTAACCAAATTATTTCTGTGTTTCCTCCTTGGAAATAATCACAGAGATAAAGTCAAATCTAGACCATTCTTATTACAACACTATGGCAATTAACATTTAACAATAATATCAATACAGACTAACGCTGGGAGAAAAACGCAGGGTATATTTTTTTCATTACTGGAGTTACGAGTAGATTAGTAATTTAATAGAAAACCTTCAAGTTAAGGAATTTAAAAATAACCAAATAAAATTAGATTCTATCCCCATATAACTCATAATCATGACATTTGATGACCTGTTTGAAGGTAAAATCCCATTATTATCTAGAACAGAAGTCTGCAAGGCCAAGGCCTGGTCTGTTGTAAATAAAGTTTTACTGCAGCACAGTCACACTCATTCTTGTAGGTATTGTTTATGACTTCTTTTCCACTACCATGGTAGAGTTGAACAGCTACAACAGAGATCTTGACCCACAAAGCCTGAAATATTTGCTATCTGACCTTTTGCAGAAAAAGTTTACCACCCCAATAAGAGCATTAAACTGAAAATCTTTGCGATGTAAATATATATTTTTTTAAATAGCAAAAACCCTACTCTTGTTTTCCATTTCTACAGTAAAGCCTGCTGGAATTATGATTGGGAATTCAATTAGTCTGTATTTGAACTACAAAATTCAATCCATGACCATCATATGTCTCTCCGTGTATTTAGGCCTTTTAACTTTACTCAGCAATGTTACATGGTTGTCAGCATAGTGATCTTAACGAGGATTTTGTAAAACTTAGTTTAAATATTTTATGCTTTTAAAAACTATTGCAAGAGTAGTTCAGTGGTAGAATTCTCACTTGCTGTGCTGGAGACCCGGATTAGATTCCTGGTCCAAGCACGTCCCCAAAAAACCAACAAGCACGCTAAACAAACAAACAAAAATTCAACAAATGGTGCTGTAGTAATAAATACTCACATGGAAAAATAATGAAATGTAACCCCATACAGCATACCAAAAAAAAAAAAAGATTGTCAATGGAATTAATTTATTTCCTTATTTTTTTTGCTTCAATGTAGTTTATAAAAATGTAGTTATTTTTGTATATTAACTCAGTCTTGTGACCTTACTAACTCGTTAATTCTAGGAGTTTTCTGGGTTCTTAGGGTTTCTACATAAATAATCAGGTCATCTACAAATAGAGAACACTTTACTTCTTTCTCTCCCTTAGCCTTACTGTCATTTCTTTTATGTCATTTCTTCCCTTAGCCTTACTGCACTGTCTAGGACCTCTGCTACAATACTGAGTGGCAAAAGTCGGTTTTCTCAGCATGCTTTTCCCTCCTCTCCATGGCAAATACCTTTTTTATCTGTGGTTGCTGTTCTGTGGGAGAGTTACCTACCCCTCCCCTCACAGTAGCAGACCTCTCCTTGGTCTATATAGGTGCAGGATACTGAGCTCAAAGCCAAGAAAGTCACCTGTCCCTTCCCCAGGGGCACAGGATTTTGACTTCCACCTTTCCCCCCAGCAGTAATGGATCTTTGCCCGTCTTCTGGGGATGAGAGATAGGCTGCGCACTCCCCAGTGCTTAATGCACTCTCAACAGAAATGTGTAGGAAGTACCTGGGGCTCTGTGCCTATCCCCTTTAGAAGCTTATCATCTCCTTCTTGGACCTGGTTAGAGGCCTATGGAAAAAGCCTTTCAAGTGAGTGATCTCCTTGTATCTGAGGATACTAGCACTTCAACCTATTTCTCTCCCATACTTGGCTTTTAAGAATTTAAAATTTGAGCTGATTTCTTCTTACTCACTTTTTATTATTTTTTTAATTAGAGAAGTTGTGTATATACAGAAAAATCATGCATAAAATAGAATTCCCATATACCACCTTATTATTAAAACCTTGCATTAGTGTTCTTAATTTGATACAGTTGATGAAAGAACATTTAGAAAAGTGTTTAGAATTATTTGCAATAAGGTTCCCTTTTTTTGTTGTACAAACATAGGACTATACAACATAATTTTTATTCTGATAACATATATGCTACCTGAAATTTCTCCTTTTAATCACATTCACATATATAATTCAGTGCTGTTAATTACTTTCAGAATGTTGTGCTATCAATACCATCCATTACCAAGGCTTTACAATCAACCCAAATAGAAAATCTGTACAATTTAAGCATTAACTCCTTATTCTCCTGGTAACCTGAATTTTAGATCCTGATTCTAAGAGTTTGCTTATTCTAATTATTTCATAGCACTGAGATCAGACAATATTTGTCCTTTTGTGCCTGTCTTATTTCACAGAACATGATGTCTTCAGAGTTCAACCATGTTGATACATATATCAGGACTTCATTCCTCTTTATAACTGGATAATATTCTGTTGTATTATATACCACATTTTATTTTTCCATTATTCATTGGTTGATGGACACTTGGGTCGCTTCCACCTTTTGTCAATTGTGAATAATGCTACAGTGAACATTGGTGTGCAAATACTTGAGACCTGGCTTTCAAATCTTTCGGATATATACCTAGGAGAAGGATTGGTGGGTCATATGATAATTCTACACCTAACTTTCTGAGGAACTGCCAAACTGTCTTCCACAGCAGCTGCACCATTTTACATTTCCACCAACAACAAATGAGTGCTCCTGTTTCTCCACATCCTCTCCAACATTTGTAATTTTGTGGGGTTTTTGTTGTTGTTGGTTTTTTTTTAGATAGTAGGCATTCTAGTGGGTGTGAAATGGTGTTGTGGTCTTACTTTGCATTTCACTAATAGCTAATGAAGAGCATCATTTCATGTACTTTTTTGCCATTGTATATCCTCTTTGGAGAAATGTATGTTCAAAGTATTTTGCCTATTGTTTTAAAAAAAATTTATTGAGATATATTCACATACCATATAATAATCTAAAGTATACAATTGGTAGTTCACAGTATCATCATATAGTTGTGCATTCATCATCACAGTTGATTTTTGAACATTTCTATTACTCAAAAAACAGTAATTAGTATAAAAATAAAAGTAAAAATTTTCTGTAGCACATAATCTAACCAACCTGTCTGCATAGCTCATTTAAACATTTGAAACACAGGGAGGCCAGAATAAGATGAGAGCCTTTAATCCCATATAGCTTAATGTAATGCCCAGAGTGAATTAAGCAGATAATCAAAAAGTATTGGCAAAGTCCCTTGAGGGATGGGAGAAAAAATATAGAACTATTAAACTTTACCACCGGGGAAACCCCTGATACTGTGTCAAACATTAGGGACAACCAAAATAATAGGTCAAGCCTTTGATCTTGAGGCTTGCTCTTGTGAAACTTATGTATATAGTGGAGAAGCTTAGCCTACCTATAGGTATGCCTGAGAGTTACTTCTGGAGGACCTCTTTTGTTGCTCAAATGTGACCTCACTCTCTCTAAGCCCAACTCTGCAAGTGAAATCATTGCCCTCCCCCCTACATGGGACATGACATCCAGGGGTGAAAGTCTCCTTGGTGGCGTGTGAGATGACTCCCAGGGATGTGTCTGGGCCTGGCACCATGAGATCAACAATGCCATCCTGACCAAAAGGGAGAAGAGAAGTGTAACAAGCTAGAGATTTCAAATAGAGTCAGTAGGCTGCTCTTGAGGTCATTCTTATACAAGCTTCAGTTAGACATTGCTGCTTATCATAGCTTACAAACTCCAGCCAAAACGATTCCAGCCAATCCAAAAGAATACCTAGGGCAATATATAAGATTGTACAAAGGTTCCTTGCAGTAGGCTCACATTCCAGAAACCTACACCTTCTGATGGTTCCCTGGACCATTTAAGTCCTGAAACCTAGAGGGCCCAGCCTTTCCAGAACCTCAGCTACTTCCATTCCCCTACCGTATATTATTGACCGCCTCTTCCAACATGAAAAAGTTAGAATGACCATAGCCCAAATACTCCTAAACAATAGAAGAAAGATCAAAAGTGATGGTGGAGAGAAGGGACAGGAGGGTGACTGAGGTGGCAATTCGGGAGTGTGGCTGGCCTGGCAGAGCCTTTTGCACTACAGGTGGCAGCCCTATTTGCAGAGGCTGAGGAACTGAGAGGCAGAAAGCTGGAGCCTGGCATGGAGCCACGGAGCCTGCAGGAGTGCATGGACCTGAGCCCAGGACTAGGAAGCCAGGCCATGTTCCTTGGTGCACTACCCTCACTACTGCAGCCCTGTGACTGGTAACTCACCCCACACCCACATGCCATGCAGTCAAACCCTGTCACCCGCTCCCATTCCCTGCACTCCCAGGGACCCCCACCCCAATATACCCCCAGTGCGCCCCTCCTGAGCACAGCCTCCCCCCTCCTTGTTCCCTGCAGGCTGTTGCCAGCACATAAAGGCTGCAGGCACTAACCTCCATACCTACACTACCCTTGTCTCCACCCCCATAGTGTCACACAGCATCACTCCACCCCGCCTGAGCTCTGTGCATCTGTTTATGGCACTCCCAGGCCGACACATAACCACAGGCCCCCAGTCATTGGGCTCTGGGAACCACACTTTACATTAGTTCTAGAACTGCACATGCTCATGGCACTCAGCTGCATTTCCCAGCTCTGAGAAAGTGCTGTCCTGTGCAGCTGGGTCACATCTACCCCCAATCCACAAAGGCATATTGCCAACCTGCTGCCACAGCTGTATGCATGTGCACAAAGGGCCCCGTGCCTTAACCAGCGCACCCCAGGGTTACGGCCTCAGACTGGTCACCCATGCAGCTACATCTTCCCTGGCCACTGGGCACCCACGTTCACAAGCATCAGTGTAACATCCCCAACCTGCACCTATACCTGCCCTGAAACAAATCACCACACTGAGTACCCACCCTGTCTGTGCCCTGCTCCCTGCTGTACAACCATCCTGCAAGCACAGGCCTAAGACTACTGAAAGAATTCAATTCCCCGAGTAAATCAAGATATTTACATGCCAAAAAGACAGCAGAAGATCACTAAGCATATCACAATGCAGACAGATGTAGTCCTCCCTAATGACCAAATTAAAACACCTGAGGAGACACAGATGCTGGAACAACTAATCAAAGATGTCCATTCAGCTCTACTTAATAAAATAAGTGGGATAGCAAGTGACATAAAGGAGATCAAGAAGACAGTAGAAGAGCATAAAGAGGAATTTGAAAGAATAAATAGAAAAATAGCATGTATCACGGAGATTAAAGGCTCTTGACCAAATAAAAAACATACTAGAGGGATACAACACCAGATTTGAAGAGACGGAAGAAAGAATAAGTGATATAGAGAACAGGATAATTGACTCCAGAAGACTCAAAAAAGCAAAGGGCAAAAAAGATGAAAAAAATGGAATAGGAACTCAGGGAAATGATAGACAAAACAAAGCACACAAATATAAAAATCTGTGATGTTCCAAATGAGTAGTTTGAGTACTCCCTCAAGAGTAGTTGAGGCTATAATGGGGGAAAACTTCCCAACCCTCATAAAGGATGTAAGTATACAAGTCAAAGAAACCCAAAGAACTCCTAACAGAATAAATCCATATAGGCCTTCCCCAAGGCATATACTAATTAGTCTGTCAAATGTTGAGGAGAAGCAGAAAATCCTGAAAGTGGTAAGAGAAAAATAATCTACTTCATACGAGGGAAATCACACAAGACTGAGTTCAGTTCCCTGGAAGCAAGAAGGCAGTGGTATGATATGTTCAAGATCCTGAAAGAGAAAGACTTCCACCCAAGAATTTTGTACCCAGCCAAATTGTCCTTCAAAATTGAGGGAGAGATTAAAGTTTTCACAGATGAAGTAGTCCTGAAAGAATCTGTCAACAAGAGACACAGCCCTAAAGGAAATACTAAAAGGAGTTCTGCTGGCTGAAAAAAAAAAAGACAGGAGAGGGAGGTCTGGAGGAGGACACAGAATTGAAGAGTACCACTAAGGGTAATTTAAAGAATACAAAGAGAAAGAGGGAATAGAATATATAGATCTGACGAATAAAATAAAAAAGATAAGATGGTAGAATCAAACACATTTTCAGTAATAACTTTGAATGTTAACAGACAAAACTTACCAATTAAAAGGTATAGATTGGCAGAATGAATTAAGAAACATAATCTAGCCATATGTTGTTTACAACAGACTCATCTTAGACACAAGGATACAAATAGATTGAAAGTGAAAGGATGGAAGAAGATTTTCCACGCAAGTTGTAACCAGAAGAAAGCATGAGTAGCTATACTAATATCTGACAAAATAGACTTTAAATGTAAAGACATAAGAGACAAGGAAAGACACTATATACTAATTAAGGGGTCAATTCACCAGAAGATATAACAATCATAAATGTTTATGCTCCCAATTAAGGAGCTCCAAAGTATGTGAGACAGACATTAGCAAAACTGAAGGGAATGATAGATGTTTCAACAATAATAGTAGGAGACTTCAATACACCACTCTCCTCTATAAATAGAACAGCCAGACAGAAGATCAACAAGGAAATAGAGAAGATAAATGACTTCATAAATGAATTAGACCTAACAGACATATATAGGTCATTGCACCCCAAAGCACAAGGTTATACATTCTTCTCTAGTGCTCATGGAACATTCTCGAGGATAGATCATATGCTGGGGCACAAAACAGGTCTTTATAAATATATAAAATATTGAGATTATTCAAAGCACTTCCTCTGATCACAATGGGATGAAGCTGGATCTCAATAACCATCAAAGAAAGAGAACATTCACAAATATATGGAGATTAAATAACACTCTTAAACAACCAGTGGGTCAAGGGAGAAATCACCTGAGAGAAATCAGAAGCTATCTGGAGATGAATGAAAATGAGAATACAACTTACCAGAACTTATGGAATGTGGCAAAGGCTGTGCTGAGGGAAATTTATTGCCCTAAATGCCTATTTTAAAAAATAAGAGTAAAAATTGAGGACTTAACAACAAACCTGGAGGAACTTGAGATAGTACAGCAAACTTCAAAGCAAATAGGAGAAGAGAAATAACAAAGATTAAAGCAGAGATGAATGAACTGGAGAACAATAGAAAGAATCAGTAATTTGGTTCTTTGAGAAAATCAATAAAATTGATGGGCCACTAGTAAGACTGACAAAGAATAAAAGAGAGAGGATGCAAATGAACAAAATCAGAAATGAGAAGGAGTGTGTTACCACAGAACCCAAAGAAATAAAAGAAATCATAAAAGGATACTATGAACAACTATATACCAACGAACTAGACAACTTAGATGAAATGGACAAATTCCTGGAGACACACAAACAAGCTACACTGACTCAGGAAGAAATAGCGGATCTCAACAAACCAATCCCAAGTAAAGAGATTTAATCAGTCATCAAAAATCTTCCTACAAAGAAAAGCCCAGGGCCAGTTGGCCTCATAGGGGAATTTTATCAAACATTCCAAAAAGAGCTAACACCAGTCCTGCTCAAACGTTTCCAAAAACTTCAGGAAAAAGAAACTCTACCTAACTAATTTTATGAAGCTAATATCATTTTAATACCAAAACCAGGTAAAGATGCTACAAGAAAGGAAAATTACAGGCCAGTCTCTCTAATGAATATAGATGCAAAAATTCTCAGTAAAATATTAGCAAATTGAATCCAACAGCACATTAAAGGAATTAATACACCATGACCAAGTGGGGTTTATGCCAGGAATGCAAGGATGGTTCAACACAAGAAAATCAATTAATGTAATAGAGCACATTAACAAATCGAAATGGAAAAATCACATGATCATCTCAATTGATGCTGAAAAAACATTTGACAAAATTCAGCATCCTTTTCTATTAAAAACACTCCAAAGGAATCAAAGGTAACTACCTCAATATGATCAAGGGAATATATGAAAAACCCATAGCCAGCACCGTACTCAATGGTAAGGCTGAAAGCTTTCTGCCAAAGATCAGGTGAAAAACAAACATCTCCACTGTCACCACTATTACTTAACATTGTGCTAGAAGTTCTAGATGGAGCAATCAGGCAGGACAGAGAAATAAAAGGCATCCAGATTGGAAAGGAAAAAGTAAAACTCTCATTATTTGCAGATGATATGAGACTATACTTGGAAGATCCTGAAAAATCTACAGTAAAGTTACTTGAGCTGATCAACAAATTCAGCAAGGTGGCAGGATATAAAATTAATGTGCAAAAATCTGTAACATTAACTCATAGTATCACAAAGTTGTATATTCATCATCATAATCATTTCTTAGAACATTTGCATCAATTCAGAAAAAAAAAGAAAACAGAAAAAATTCATACATATCATGAGCCTTACCTCTCACTACCATTTCAATCTACTAAATTTATTTTAACATTTGTTCCCCCTATTATTTATTTATTTTTAATCCATATACTTTACTCACCTGTCCATAAGGTAGATAAAAGAAGCATCAGACACAAGGTTTTCACAAACAAAAGCTATATCATTATACAGTCATCTTCAAGAATGGCTACTGGAACACAGTTCTACATTTTCAGGCAGTTCCCTCCAGCCTCTCTGTTTCACCTTAACTAAAAAGGTGATATCTATTTAATGCGTAAGAATAACCTCCAGGATAACCTCTTGACTCTGTTTAGAATCTCTCAGCCATTGACACTTTATTTTGTCTCATTTCTGTCTTCCCCCTTTTGGTTGAGAAGGTTTTCTCAGTCCCTTGGTGCTGAGTCCCAGCTCATTCTAGGATTTCTGTCCCACGTTGCCAGGAAGGTCCACACCCCTGGGAGTCATGTCCCATATAGTCAGGGGGAGGGCAGTGTGTTTGCTTGTCATGTTGGCTGAGAGAGAGAGGCCACATCTGAGTAACAAAAAAGGTTCTCTTGGGGGTGACTCTTAGACCTAATTTTAAATAGGCTTAGCCTATCCTTTGCGGGGTTAAGTTTCATATGAACAAACCCCAAGATTGGGGGCTCAGCCTATTGCTTTGGTTGTCCCCACTGCTTGTGAGAATATCAAGAATTCTCCACTTGGGGAAGTTGAATTTTCCCCATTTCTCACCATTCCCCCAAGGGGACTCTGCAAATACTTTTTTATTCACTGTTCAAATCCTTCTGGGATTTATCAAGGCATCACTCTGGACAAACCTACAAAATCTCCTGCCCTACTCAAGGTTCCATGTACTTATGATGCTCAGTTAAGCTTTCCACGTAAGTTATATTAGGAAATGCACTAGTCAAAGTATAAATTTTGTACCAAATAAACATTTTTGATTTAGTCTCACACATAAGTTTTAAAATATTAATTAGCATCTATATTCAACACACTGCGGTATTGACATTCCTTTGTTCTTCCTCAAGCAAAAACATTTTTAAATTTGTACATTTCGTCACTATCATTATAGACTCTAGGTATTCCTAGATTATACCATCTCAGTCTTTATCGTATATCTTTCCTTCTGATATCATTTGTTTCCCCAGGCCTTCTCCCTCTATCATTCTCACATCCGGCTTCATTCAGTGTTCTAACATTATTCTCACAGAATCTTATATGTTGCTGTAGGTATTCTTCAGGATTGGCTGGAGTGGTTTCAGTTGGGGTCTGACAAATTATGATAGGTAGCAAGGTCTACCTGAAGCTTGTGTATGAGCAACCTCCAGAATAGCCTCTCGACTCTATTTGAACTCTCTCTGCCACTGATACTTTATTAATTACACTTCTTTTCCCACTTTTGGCCAGGATGGAGTTGTCAATCCCATGGTGCCAGGGCTAATCATCCCTGGGAGGCATCTCCCACACCACCAGGGAGACTTTCATCCCTGCATGTCATGTCCCATGTAGTGGGGAAGGCAATGATTTCACTTGCCGAGTTGTGCTTAAGATAGACTGAGGCCACATCTGAGCAACAAAAGAGGTCCTCCAGAAGTAACTCTTAGGCAAGCTTCTTCCCTACCTGCATAAGCTTCACAAGTGCTTTTGGAATTTAGGATTGTGTTGAATTTGTATATCGTTTTGGGTAGAATTGACATCTTTGCAAAATTTAGTCTTCCAATCTATGAACATGGAATATCCTTCTATTTATTTAGATATTCTTTCATTTCTTTTAGCATTGTTTTGTAGTTTTCTGTTGATATTCTTTAATTCCTTTTAGCAGTGTTTTGCAGTTTTTGGTGTGTAAGTCCTTTATATACTTGCTTAAGTTAATTCAGTTTTACTTACTATTGTAGTTACCGTTGTAAATGGATTTTTTTTCTTGATTTTCTTCTCAGATTACTCACTACTGGTGTCTAGAAGCACTACTGATTTGGGGGTATTGGTCTTGCACCCTCCCACTTTGCTGAATTTATTAGGTCTAGTAGCTTTGTTGTAGATTTTTCGGGATTTTCTGTATATAGGATCATGCTCTCAACAAATAATGAAAGTTTTACTTCTTCCTTTTCAATTTGTATACCTTTTATTTCTAGCCTAATTGCTATGTCTGCAACTTCTAGTACGATGTAGAATAACAGTGATGACAGTGGGTATCTTTGTCTTTTTCCAGATCTTAGTGAAAAAGCTTTCCAGAAAGGATACTGGATTTGTCAGATGTTTTTCTGCATCGATAAAGATGATTATGCACTTCCCCCCTTTGATTTGTTAATGTATTACATCAATTGATTTTCTTATGTTGAACCACCCTTACATACCTGTGATAAATCCCACTTGATCATGGTATGTCGTTCTTTTAATGTGCAGTTAGATTTGATTTTCTAAAATTTTGTTGAGGATTTTTCCATCTGTATTCATTAGAGAAATTAGTGTGAATTTTCTGGTAGTATCTTTATCTGGCTTTGGTATTAGAGTGATGTAGGCCTCATAGAATGAATTAGGTAGTGTTCCTTTCTGTTCAATTTTTAGAAGACTTTGAGTAGGATTGCTAATAATTATTCTTGGAATACTTGGTAGAATGCAGCTGTGAAGCCATCTGGTCCTTGGTTTATCTTTTTAGGATTTTTGGTGACTAATTCAGTCTCTTTATTTGTAATTGGTCCGTTGAGATCTATTTCTTCTAGAGTCAGTCTGGGTAATTTGCTTATTT
>PVIY010008584.1:57527-76389 GCA_004026745.1 Myrmecophaga tridactyla
TTGATACATGTCACCTTCATTCCACTGTGATCAGAGAAGATGCCTTATAATTTATAAACATATATAAATTATATGTTCATAATTTCAGACTTTTTAAATATATTGAGACTTGTTTTGTGACCCAGCAAGTGGTCTGTCCTGGAGAAGAATGTGTATCCTACTGTTTTTTAGTATACAGTGTTCTGTATATGTCTGTATAGGTGTTGTCATTTATTATATTATTCAAAATCTGTTTCTTATTGTTCTTCTAAATGTTCTCTAATGATGAAAGTGGTGTATTGAAGTCTCCAACTATTATAGTAAAGGTGTCTTATTTCTCCCTTCAGTTTTGCCAATGTTCCCTCGTGCATTTTGCAGCACTTTGGTTAAGTACATAAATATTTGATTGTTATTTCTTCTTGGTGGATTGACTTTTTATTAATACGTAGTGTCCTTCTTTGTTTCTTATAACAACTTTTCACTTAAAGTCTGTTTTATCTGATACTAGTATAGCTACCCCAGCTTTATTTTGGTTACTATGTGTATTTGTCTGCTAGCTGTAATAATGCAATATTCAGAAACTGGAATGACTTTTATAAAGGGAAATTTAAAAAGTTATGAGTTTACAGTTCTCAGGAGGTGAAAGTGTCCAAATTAAGGCACCAACAACAGGTTACCGTCACTCAAGAAAGGCCAATGGCCAGGAACACCTCTGTCAGCTGGGAAGTCATGTGGCTGGCATCTGCTGGTCCCTTGCCCCTGGGCTCCATTGCATTCAGCCCCTGTTGCTGTTGGGGTTCCTCACTTTGCTTCTCCAGGGCTGGGTTTCATCTCTTTGCTTCCCTTGGCTCTCTCCAGGTTCTGCCTTGCTTAACATTTCATGGCAACACCTGCTGGGCCTCAAGCATCTCCAGTCATCCATGTGTCTGTTCTCCACATGTGCACATCAGTGTCAGCTCTGCTGTGAAGTTTCTGTTGGCTTTAAGGCTTCCGTCCTTTCTCTAGACGCTGTTGTTTCTGAGGTTTCTCCCAAATATTTCCTCTTTCGTCTGAAAATGTTTTAATTTCTCCCTCATTTTTGAAGGACAGTTTTGCTGGATATAGAATTCTTGGTTGGCAGTTTATCTCTTTTAGTAATTTAAATTTATCATCCGACTGTCTTCTTGCCTCCATGGTTTCTGCTGAGAAATCTATGCATAGTCTTATTGAGTTTCCCTTGTATATGATAGATTGCTTTTCTCTTGCTGCTTTCAAGATTTTTTCTTTCTCTTTGACTTCTGACATTCTGATTAGTAAGTGTCTTGGAGTACGTCTATTTGGATCTATTCTCTTTGGGGTACGCTGCACTTCTTGGATCTGTAATTTTAAGTCTTTCATAAGAGTTGGGAAATTTTCAGTGATAATTTCCTCCATTAGTTTTTTACCTCCTTTTCCTTTCTCTTCTCCTTCTGGGACACCCACAACACGTATATTCGTGCGCTTCGTATTGTCCTTCAATTCCCTGAGTCCCTGCTCATATTTTTCCATTTTTTTCCCTATAGTTATTGTTTCTTGTCAGATTTCAGATGTTCCGTCCTCTGGTTCACTAATCCTATCCTCTGCCTCTCAGAATCTACCATTGTAGGTTTCCATTGTTGTTTTCATCTCTTCCACTGTGCCTTTCATTCCCATAAGTTCCGTGATTTGTTTTTTCAGACTTTCCATTTCTTCTTTTTGTTCATTCCTTGCCTTCTTTATATCCTCCCTCAAGTCATTGATTTGGTTTTTTGATGAGGTTTTCCGTGTCTGTTCGTATATTCTGAATTACTTGTTTCAACTCCTGTATCTCATTTGAATTGTTGGTTTGTTCCTTTGGGCCATATCTTCAATTTTCCTGGTGTGATTTGTTATTTTTGGCTGGCATCTAGACATTTAATTACCTTAACTAGTTTATTCTGGGGATTGCTTTCACTTCTTTTACCTAGGATTTTCTTGCTGTATGAATTTGTTGTCTCTGTTTTTGACATTCAGTTCAGCTTTTTCTGGACCTCTAGCTTAGGTTTTGTTTAACGGAGAATTTTTCAGTTCTTGTTTTCTTGTTTCTTGCCCTGCTTGTCTGGTGCCTTCCCCCCCGCACCACCACCCTTAGGAGGGTCTACATAGGTATTATCACCCCAGCTGGATTTTCCCGGACCACACTGGCCTCCTCTCAGGGGGAAGGAGTTACCTGTGTTGGTTTTCCCTGAGGGTGAGACCCAGCAGGTTGAAAGACTTTCCTGTAAATTCTCTGGGCTCTGTTTTTCTTATCCTGCCCAGTATGTGGTGCTTGTCTGCCTGTGGGTCCCAGCAGAATAAGATGATGCGGTACCTTTAACTTTGGCAGACTCCCCCTGCTGGGGGCATGGTGGAGACAGAGGAAAGGTTGTAGGCTGGTTTTAATAGCTTCAAATTACCAAGCCCTGGTGTCTGAATTCCTTGAGGGAGGGATTCTACCTGAGTTGGGCTTCACCCCTCCCTTGGGGAAGGCACAGGCTCCAGACAAGCCCTGAAAGGAGCTTGTTTCTGCCTATGCCTGGGGCAGTTCAGCCTGAGAAGCCCTGCCACTGAATCCAGAGGCTGTCAAGCCTTTGTAGAAACACAGCTGCAAAAACCTCTGTTTCTTTTCTTTTTTTCTTTTTCCATTAGCCGAATGAGTGACCTCCACTTTGACCAGGTTTACCTGAGCTGGGGGCCTACTTTTAATAGTCAGAATCTGTTAATTAATGCCACAATTGGCGTTTGGTTGGGTTTAGCCCCTGCTGCTGTTAAAGTCTCTTTCCTTTCCCCTCTGGGAAGCAGCCTGTGGGGGAGGGGCACCAGCTGCCGTGGCTTGGGAAACTCACAGTTCTGGGGAGGCTCACAACTGGTCCAGACTGGGGTACGCTGTGTGTCCGGTCACTGATGTGCCCCACCAGGAGCTGTTCTGTACTGTTTCTGGTTATTTAGTAGTTGTTCTGGAGGATGAACTAAAACACGTACATTCCTAAGCCACCATCTTGGCCCCTTTCCATATTTGCTCTTTTAAAGGATTCCAGTAAACTAATCAAGAACCAGCTGGAATGGGTGGAGTCACATCTCCATCTAATCAAAGTTAATATCCACAATTGGGTATGCCACGTCTCAATGGACATAATCTAATAAAAGGCCCCAACCTACTTTATTAAATCAGGATTAAGAGAAATGGGTGCCTTTACAAAATGGAATCAGGATATTAAAACATGGCTTTTCTGCACTACATATTATTTTCAAACTGGCACAATGTGCATTAATTATCTTTTTCCATCCTTTCACTTTCAGTCTATTTGTATCTTTGGGTTCAGTCTTGTCTCTTGTGTTCAGTATTTTAGCTGGTTCATGCTTCTTTATCCATTCTACCAAACTGTCTAATTTTGGTTTATCCCTTAACTTTCTGTATTATTACTGTAAAGGCAGTACTTATTTCAGCCATTTTGACCTTTTTTGGGTTTTTTTGTCATATATTTTTTGCATCTTCCTTAATTTCAGTCTCCTTTTTCTGTGTATATTTTGTGATGTATCTGTGTATCTTTTGTGATGTATCTCATTGATCCTATTCTCATCTGTTTCAGTATGTTTTTAAAATACTATCTTTGTGGTTACTCTTGGTATTACGCAACAGATTATACCCTTTGTATTACGCAACTTAGGTCTATAACTTATGAATTTGGAAAAAAACACTACAACTTAACTTCAGTAGCATACATGTTCTGGGTTCCCATATCCCTCCATTTCCTCTTAATATGTTTTTTTCCCAATTTTTTTTATCATTTTGTATTTATTATTTACATGGTAAAAAGAATTAAATGTATATTTTTCACAATATCATATAGCTATGCATTTATCATCACAATTGACTTTTTTTCTTTTTTCTGAGAAAAATAACATATATACAAAAAAGCAATAAATTTTAAAGCACAATGCAACAATTAGTTGTAGAACAGATTCAGATTTTGGTATGGATTACAATTCCACAATTTGAGGTTTTTACTTCTAGCTGCTGTGAGATACTAGAGACTAAAAGAAATATCAATATAATGATTCAGCAATCATACTCATTTGTTAAACCCTACCTACAAATTACACCATCCCCTTTGATCTTTTTTTATTTTTTAACTTTTTTTTTTCTGTATAACATATATACAAAGCAAATAAATTAAAAAGCAATAATTTTCAAAGCACTCTTCAAAAAGTGGTTACAGGATAGATTATAAAGTTTGTATGTATGCATTCATATTCATTTGTTAAGTCCTATCTTCTGTGTATAATTTCACCATCACCTTTGATCCTTCCATACCTCTCATTGGGGTTGTTTGGGCTATGGGAGTTCTCAATCTTTGATATTGGAAAGGTCTGTTACCAATATGGGGTAGGGAGATGGAACTATCTGATGTTCTGAAGAGGCTGGGCTAGCTTTCAGGACTTATCTGGACCAGGGACCCATCCAGAGGTTGTACGTTTCTGGCAAATTACTCTAGTGCCTGGAACCCTTGTGGAATCTTATAAATTGCCCTATGTGTTCTTTAGGATTGGCTGGAATGGTCCAGGTTGGGGGTTGGCTGGTTATGATAGGTAGCAGGGTCTAACTGCGTAAGAGTAACCTCCAGAGTAGCCTCTTGACTATTTAAACTCTCTCTGCCACTGATACTTTATTAATTACACTTCTTTTCCCCCTTTTGGTCAGGATGGAATTGTTGATCCCATGGTGCCAGGTTTGGATTCATCCCTGGGAATCTCCCACATCGCCAGGGAGACTTTTACCCCTGGATGTCATGTCCCATGTAGGGGAGAGGACAATAATTTCACTTGCAGAGTTGGGCTTAGAGAGACTGAGGCCACATCTGAGCAACAACAGAGGTCCTCCAGAAGTAACTCTTAGGCATGCCTAAGTCTAAGCTTCTATGCTATCTACATAAGCTTCAGAAGAGTAAGCCTCATGATCGAGGGCATGGCCTATTGATGTAGGTGTCCCTAAAGTTTGACACAGTATCAGGGGATTCCCTGATGGTAAAGTTTAATAGTTCCATATTCGTTCTCCCCTCCCTCAGGAGACTTCACCAATACTTTTTGATTATCTAGTTAATATACTCAAGGATGTTTCCAGGCATTACAATAATCTATACAGGATTAAAGGACCTCTTTCTCAGTCGGTGCTGTCTGTGTTTCAGTTGTTCAACTGAGCTATACAGATAGGTTGAATTAGATTATGCACTACAGAAATTTTCAGTTCCAGGTCAAATAAACTTTTTTCCATTGGTCTCAAAGAGTATGTGTGGTTCTAAAATGTAGACATTGTCTTCCTTACCCCTATTACTTTAACCCCAACCTGTTCGGCTTTGTTCTTATCTCTATATATGAGGTTACATATATAAAACAGCCTCTCAAAATCCAGAAATATTAATCACCACTCCAGACTTAATGTGTCTGCTCTAAAAGCTTACAATCTAGGCCCCTGTTTTCTATAAGTATTTTCTCAAGGTGACCATACCATTGTTGTTCTTTTGTTTCTGGCTTATTTTGTCTCACCAAATGTCCCACATGTTCATTCATATCATTGCACACCTCACGACTTTGTTCCTTTTGTAGCAGCACAACCTTTGTTCGTAAGTATACACCATCGTTCTCCAATCTACTTCTCCATCAGCACATCCTTCAGCCATCTGCATTCATCAGGCATCATGTAGAGGGCCCTAAGTCCACAGTCCATCAACATTCTCAATTTTACGTCTTTTCATTGTTCCTGAGACAGAAAATCAATAAATACACCCTCATCAAATAGGAAATCTAAACCTCCTCTTAACTTTTGTACCTCACGCCATTATTTACCTCTGCTGCTGCTGTGGTGGTGCTGATGATTCCTTCTGAACATAGCTCATAGCATGTAATAGTTTTCCCCCGTACACTGGACGTAAACACTCTTTATACAAGAATCATATCTTTGAAGTAATTCTTACAAGAACTCATTCATATTCCTAGTGTGAGTTAGTGGGACTTGTAGATCTTTACAACCCCTTTCAATCTTGTTCATCTTCAATATGGTAATATTACTTCTCGACCCACTAGAGAATTACCTTCGCTCCTATCTGTTCCCTTACCCTGGAGTTCAACATCATTACTTAACAGTTCACCTATCTCTAGCTTCTATGTATCTCTAAATCCCCTATATTCTGTATTATACGTTTCTGACTATTTTCCCTCTTTCTCTTTGTATTCTTTAAATTACCCTTAGTGTCACTCTTCAATTCTGTGCTCTCCTCCAGACCTCCCTCTCCTGTCTTTTTTTTTGTTTCCAGCTTGCAGAACTCCTTTTAGTATTTCTTGTAGGGCCAGCCTTTGTTGACAAATTCTTTCAGAACTTCTTTGTCTGTGAAAGCTTTAATCTCTCCCTCAATTTTAAAGGACAATTTGGCTGGGTACAGAATTTTGGGCTGGAAGTCTTTCTCTTTCAGGATCTTGAATATATCATACCACTGCCTTCTCACCTCCAGAGTGCTAGTTGAGTAGTCTGAACTTTGATTTTCCGTGTATGTAGTAGATTGTTTTTCCCTTGCTGCTCTCAGGATTTTCTGCTTCTCTTCAACATTTGACAGACTGATTAGTGTGTGCCTTGAGGAAGGCCTATTTGGATTTATTCTGTTTGGAGTTCTTTGACTTGTATATTTATGTCCTTTATGAGGGCTGAGATGTTTTCCCCTATTATATCCTCAACTACTCTTGCTAGCCCTTTACTCCCCTCTTCTCCTTCTGGGGCACCAATGATTCTTTTATTTGTGTGCTTTGTTCTGTCTATCATTTCCCTGAGTTCCCATTCAGTTTTTTCCATCTTTTTTGCCATTTGCTGTTTTGAGTCTTCAAAGTAAATTATCCTGTCCTGTATATCACTTATTCTTTTTTCTGTCTCTTCAAATCTGGTGTTGTGTGCCTCTAGTATGTTTTTTATTTGGTGCACAGAATCTTTAATCTCTGTGATATCTGCTATTTTTCTATTTATTCTTTCAAATTCCTCTTTGTGCTCGTCTACTTTCTTCTTGATCTCCTTTATGTCATTTGTTATCCTGCTTATTTTATTAAGTAGAGCTGTACGAAAATCTTTGATTAGTTGTTCCAACATCTGTGTCTCCTCAGGTGTTTTAATTTGGTCATTAGGCAGGGCTGTATCTGTCTGCATTGTGATATGCTTAGTGATCTTCTGCTGTCTTTGTCGCATGTAGATAGATATCTTGATTTATTTTGGGAGTTTTATTTCTTTCAGTAATCTAAGACCCTGTGTTTGCAGGATGGTTGTACAGCAGGGACCAGGGCATGGGGTGGAGCACTTAATACAAGGATTTGTTTCAGGGCAGGTATGGGCGCATGCTGGGGATGTTAAGCTGGTGCTTGTGACGTGAGCGCCCAGCAGCAAGGAAGGATGTAGTTGTGCGGGTGCACCAGTCTGGGGGATGTAACCCTGGTATGTGCTGGTCTAAGGCATGGGGCCCTTTGTGCACATGCGTAGAGCTGTGGCAGCAGGTCGGCTTTATGCCTTCGTAGACTGGGGGCAGATGCAGATGTGACCTGACTGTGTAGGTCAGCACTTGCTCAGAGCTGGGAAGTGAGACTGAGGGTTGTGCACATGCGCGGTTCTAGGACTGCTGTAACGTGCAGTTCCCAGAGCTGAATAACGTTATTGGGGGCCTGTGGGCATGCCTGGGCCTGGGAATGCTATAAATGGATGCACTGAGCTCAGGGAGGGTAGGGTGAGGCTATGCTACACTATGGGGTGGGGTGTGGGTATAGCCTAGGTATGGTAGTTAGTGCCTGCAGCCTTTATGCACTGGCAACAGCCTGCAGGGAACAGGGAGGGGGGAGGTAGTGCTCGGGAGTGGTGTAGGAGAGGTGGGTTGGGCTGTACTTGGGGTGGGGGTCAGGCATGTGCAGTAGGGTCTGGTGGGGTGGGGGTGCCTGGAGCATGGGGAATAGGAGTGGGTGAGGAGGCTCAGGTGCGTGGGGTGTGTGGTGAGTCACCACCGGTCACGGGGCTGTGCCAGTGAGGGTAGCACGCCCAAGAAACACAGCCTGGCTTACTTAATGGTCCCATGTACCCATCCGTGCACTCCTGCAGGCTCCACTGCTCCGCGCCTCCACGCCTCCACGCCTCCATGCCTCTCTGTTCCTCAGCCTCTGCAACCAGGGCTGCCACATGTGGTGCAGAAGGCTCTCCCAGGTCAGCTACACTCCCGAATTGCTGCCTCAGTCAACCTCCTGTCCCTTCTCTACCTTTTCCATGGAGCAAGGCTAATCTCAAGCTGCCCTAGTCAGCCATCTTCCTGAAAGTACCCCTTTATATAGTTTTTGTCCCACAATTATTTTGTATGTTTTGTATGTCCATTATCAGAAAATATGATTATTTCTTATTAAATTGTATTTTAATTCTTATAGGAATTAATGAGTAGAGTTATCTATTGAAGATACAGTACTATTCAATATTGCATTTAAACATTTAATTAACTTTACTGAAGATCTTCACTTCTTCATACCATTCCAAGTCACTTTTTCTTGTCTTTTCCTTTCAACCTTAAGAACTCCCTTTATCAATCTTGTAAGGAGGACTTTTGGTGACGAACTTTCTCAGTTTACCTGTGAATGTTTTAAATTCTCCCTCATATTTGAAGGGCTGATTTTGCCAGAAAATTCTCAAATATTCTTTCTGCCTTTTTTTCCTTCTCTTTCTCAGACTCCCATAATGCACATTCGTATGCTTCATGTTGTCCCACAGATGCCTTAGGATTTGCTCACTTTTTTCCATTCTTTTTTCTATCTTCTCTTCTGTCTATACTTTGATTGTCCTGTGTTCCAGTTTGCTAATTCTTGTACTTATTCAAATCTGAACATCTCTAGTGTACTTTTAAATCTTTATTGTACTTTTCACAGTGCAGTTATGTTCCTTTGTAAACTTGCTCATTCTTTTCGTCCTGTGTTGTAGTTTGCTATTTTTTATATATATTCATATACAGTGTAATCATTAGTGGTTCACAATATCATCATATAGCTGTGTGACTTATTTTTCTTTTTTGTGAAAAATAACATGTACAAAAAAGCAATAAATTTCAAAGCACAGTATAATTAGTTGTCGAACTTATTTCAGAGTTTGGTATGGGTTACAATTCCACAATTTTAAGTTTTTACTTATCATTGTTCTAAGGTACTGGAGACTAAAAGAATTATCAGTATAATGATTGAGCAACCTTACTCGTTTGTTAAACCCTGCTTTCTCTGTATAAGTCCACCATCACCTTTGATCTTTCTCCCACTTTTTAGGGGTATCTGGGCTATGCCTCTTCTAACTTTTTCATGTTAGAAGGGGCTGTTGATAGTATGGGATAGTGGATGGAACTAACTGATGTTCTGGAGAGGCTGGCCCCTCTGCATTTCAGGATGTATCTGGTCCAGGGACCCATCTGGACGTTGTAGGTTTCCGGAAAGTTACCCTAGTGCATGGAACCTTTGTAGAATCATACGTAACGCCCTCGGTGTACTTTAGGATTGGTTGGAAAGGTTTTGGTTTGGCTTGGCAAGTTATGATAGGTAGCAGTATCTAACTGAAACTTGCATAAGAGTGACTCCACCCCAAGTATCCTCTTGACTTTTCTAATGTATTTTTGATGTTCATTATTGAATCTTTTGTCCCCATAATTTTTGTTTTAATGTTTTAGCTCTATAGCAACCATTAGTTTATTTTTATTCATATTTTGCTTCATGTCCTTTAATTGACTTTGTTTGAACATCTTTGATTAGTTCTGTCTTTGATTATTCCCTTGACTGACCCATATCTTCCTTTCTCTTAGTATAGTCGGTCATTTTTTTGCTGTCATTTGGGCATCTGGTTTTTTGATGGGCTAACTCTAAGAGTCAGTTTTATCCTTCTTCCAGGATTTTATTGTAGATTGGCTATGTTTTAAGGCTCTCCTTTGATGCTGTACCTGTAGAGTAGCCACATTTAATTTTCATATTTTCTCAGCTCTTCATCTAATTGATTCTTGCCCCGTATAGGTAGTACAACTTTTAAGATTGCCTCCTTTCATGTGCATTTGTTTCATCTCCAGGAGCAAGTTTCCTTTCTCTTCTTTTTCTGGAAATCCTGATCTGTTGTTTAACTTTTCTCCCCCACATTATTTTTCATTTCTGGGACTCATTTTTTCTGTACAGCAATTCATTCCCCCTACCCCTTTCTTTCTGTGAGCCTTTTCTGCCTTTGATTACTTCCTTGTTAGCATACCCCACCCCTGTGGAACCAAATGGGTCACTGTTGAAAAAAAAAATTTTTTTTTTAGGTGATCCAGCAGAAATTGGAGTATATGCACCTCTTACCAACAGTTGTTTCCAGGGGCCCGCTTGCCAGCCACTTATGTTCAGCCCTCAGTCTCTGTGGGCTTGGGTTCTAATTTGCTGCTGTGAGTTGCTTTATAGTCTAATCCACAGCAAGAGGACCCCAAGCTCTGCTGCCTGTTTTACTCTTAGGCTGTTGCAAGACTGAGGCGGGGGCAGGGGGTGTGGAATCCGGACTGGCAGGTCCAGGTTGTAGATCCCCTACCTTTTTTTCCCAACTTAGCATGTGTGGAGTCCTCTAGTTCCTGTTGTTATCCAGAGTTCCAAATAGGATTTGTCCTTTTATTAGTTGTTTCAAGCTCTCCTTACCCACTTAATTTATAACAGGCATCTTTCTTCATGTCTGCTAAAGGTTAAACAATTAAGTGTGCCCCATCCTTTTTTTGAGAAGCTTGTCATACCTCAGTTCTTATTGGACCAAGAAAAGTTATTTTGTAGATTCCATCTTTTTCTTATTGAGATGGAAGCTAGTCTCTTGGGTTTTCCTCATTCTGAGCAGAAATAGAATTGAAATCTCAATTCTTTTAATAATTCCATAAAAGACTGGACTACATACTCTGAGGTCCCTGTATAATTAAAAAATTGATATTTTTATATATGTTCATCTTAGAAAGCTGTTTTCAGCTCCTTGTAATTAGAAGTATCTGAGCATTGAGCGAACCACCTAGTATCCTGACTTCATTACCTTTTATGTGTTAGCAGTGGAACATTCTCCAGTTCTGATTTCTTAAGGAGTGTGCGTAAAGATTTTTTTTACAGCCCACTCCCCTAAAACCCCCCTCCTTGCCATACAGACTACTGGCCTTCCAGTGTGGGCTCAACATGCAACTCGCATCCTGGCTTTTGATAACCTTTAGTACTGTATAAGATCAAACTATTTTTACTAGGAAAAGTTATAAAAGTGAGGTAAGTATTAAACAGAACTGTTGTTGAAATACTGGTTTAAAATGTTTTTTATTCCTTTTTCAGGGTATCTCACTGGCAGATATCCCACTTCTTCCCAGCAATAACAATGATGGCATGAATTCTTCACATTACAATGCAGACTTTAGCCAGGCTATAAGTCATGATGTGAGTCTCCATGAGGCCATATTGTTGTGCTCCGATAATACATTTCGAAGAGATGCAGTAATAAGGACTTCACAGCCACATGAACTTTTTCTGCAGTTAAACTCTTCCACCAGTCCTGAGCAGATCCTTCCTGGAACTAATTTGACAGGATTTCTTCAACCTGTTGACAATCAGATGCGGAATCTAACAAGCCAGGACCTTCTATATGACCTTGATGTAAGCGTATTTGATGAGATAAATTTACTGTCTTTGGCTATGGAAGAAGGTTTTGATCCAGTAGAAGTTTCTCAGCTTTTAGAAGAACCAGATTCTGATTCTGGGCTCTCCTTAAATTCAGGTCGCTGTAACACCTCTGTCACAAAGTCTAATTCCTCTCACTGTATGTGTGAAGGTGCTACAGGTCATACTAATGACCTTGAATCTGTTTTCCATGATGACTTAGGAGCTGTAGGAGGCTGTTACCCAGAGCCCCACAAACTTTGTCACATGGACCAAAGTGATTCTGGTTTACATGGAGAACTTGCATTTCAACAAATATTTCATAACCACACTTACCACTTACAGCCAAGTGCGCTGGAATCCAGTTCTGAATCTCTTTCATGGCCAGGGAAGTCTCAAAAGATAAGGAATAGATACCTTGATGACACAGATAGAAACTTAAGCCGTGATGAACAACGTGCTAAAGCTTTGCACATTCCTTTTTCTGTAGATGAAATTGTCCGCATGCCTGTTGATTCTTTCAACAGCATGCTAAGCAGATACTATCTGACAGACTTACAAGTGTCACTCATCCGTGATATCAGAAGAAGAGGGAAAAATAAAGTAGCAGCTCAGAACTGTCGTAAACGCAAATTAGATGTAATTTTGAATCTAGAAGATGCTGTATGTAATTTGCAAGCAAAAAAGGAGACCCTTGAGAGAGAGCAGGCCCAGTGCAACAAAGCTATTAACATAATGAAACAGAAACTGCATGAGCTTTATCACGATGTTTTCAATAGGTTAAGAGATGACCAAGGTAGGCCAGTCAGTCCAAACCAGTATGTTCTTCAGTGCACCCACGATGGGAGTATTTTGATTGTACCCAAGGAATTGGTGCCATCAGGCCACAAAAAGGAAAACCAAAAGGGAAAACGAAGAAGTGAGAGAAGAAATTGAAGATGGACTCCCATCTGGATTACAATCACTGAAACTTAACTTCGAAGTTAAACTTAATGACTGGAGTTTTAAATACAAAATATAACATGTTATATCTTCAAGGACTACTATTTAAATCACCCCGTTAATGCTACATTTTGAAGGTTATGTAGACCTAAGTAGTAAAAATCAGATTTCTGGGAAATTTGGTGAAGCTACAGCTTTTTGCAAAGTATTCCCAACTGCAGTCAACTGCGTTCAAATATAGTACCTGAGGGTGGCTGCCGTGGCTCAGCAGGCAGAGCTCCAACCTGCCGAGCTGGAGGTCTGGAGTTCGATCCCTGGTGCCTCCTGCCCATATGCAAATTAAAAAATATATATATATATAGTACCTGAAAACCTGGTAGCCATTTTTATAGTAAATGGGCCCTTCTAAGAGCAAACATTGCACATCTAAATTGTATTTTATGACTTGAAATGCCTTAACATTTTCATTTAGTGGTAGCACTGAAGTATAGGTGGGTAGCTTTTCAAGAGCTATTTTAATTCTACTTAATTTATAGCCTTTTCTTTCTTTAAGAATAAATTTTATATTTAAATTTATAAAGTCTCCATTTTATGCTGATGTTCTAATTTGATGGCATCCTTCCAAAATACCCATATTCAGGTATGTAGATGGAAATCTAGCAAGTAGAATGTCATGTTGTGTTTTATAAACATATACAAATTGATGAGACTTAATGCCCTAGTTGATATAAAGCAAAACTCAAGGGCAGTCCGACGGTGGCTCAGTGGTAGAATAATTGCCTGCCATGCCAGAGACCCGGGTTGGATTCCTGGAGCCTGCCCATGTGAAAAATAAAAAACAAAACCCAAATACATGGCCATCTTAAGGCTGCAAAAAAAGGAGCCTTAAAACAACGTGCCTGTATTGGCCTTTTAATGCCTTAGCTTGAGAAACCTCAGCAGTCATAAGAGTGTAGGTCACAGGCCTCGGTCCTGTAATGGAGCTATCAACCTACTGGAAAACAGAACTCCATAGTACAAAAGGAACTAGGATATTTTTATTCATTAGGTCAGAAGCATCAAGGAAACTGCCAAAAACGACCACCTCAAATTCATACTACCTGTTTATTCCAAAGACAAGGTAGGACTGTAGTACCCAGTTTCAGCCTGTAGGGATGTTCCCACATCCTGCAAGATTTTGAGGTTTCACACACACACACAAACTGTCAAAAACAAAGCCGTATGGGGAAATAAAAAGGCAAGTGGAGGAAAAAGCAGATGGATCACAGAAAGATTTTACAGCCCAAGAAATGTAAGTACTGGAACCAAATATAAGACTTAAGGTGTAAGACTTGAAAACGAACCAAACAGTAATTAATCCTAGAAATGTTACTTGGAATTAACCCAGTGAATTTACTGTAACAGTAAACAGGATGCTGGATTTTCTGAAGGTTGCTGTAATCAAACCTCTACAAAATTTTAAAAACATTTCCATTTTTTAAGCACGTAAAATTGTGTATACTGTTCAGTTTCAATTATCAGGATTAAGGCCAAGTATTTGTTTAAGAATCAGATGCTTTTCTTACAACGTAGAATATCACAAGTCATGCCAGTTTTATCCCAGGTCACAGAATTTTTTGTAATAAAATTATGTTGGTCCTAGGCACTTTACAGAAGCTGCAGATTTTAAAGCAAATGCCTCCAGATGTAAAAATTTACTTTCAGTTATCGATTGAAAGCCTCAGTTCCTGGGCACATTACAGAAATTACATGTAGTCAAAATACAAAGCTAGTTCCCATGTACCTGTACAGAATTGTTACTGTCCTTTAATCAATGAAGATCAGTGAAATAAGGCAGACCACCAGATAGGTGTTAACAAAAATCTACATGGTACAGAGAAAGCTGGGAATCAAGACATTAACCTAGGTTTAAACTAAGCCATCTTCAATTTGGAAAGTATGAGGCATTGTTAGCAAGGGCAGATGATCAGACTGCCAACCCAACTGTACGACAGTCCAATTTGCTATGAGCTAGTTCCATGACAGTCATCCCTCAGGAGCATATCTAAACACACCGGATTTGGGGCATGTAAGCTGAAGCTGCCTTTCCCAATTTTGCTATCAAATTTCCTAATATGAACTTGAGAAACTTAGGTCCCTAAGTTAATACATTTTGTTAGCCAGGTGTTTCCCATTCTCTTCAGTAGTCCTAACCATAGTGACTGCAGGGCATCATGCAGTTGAGGTGGAGTGCAGAAAAACACTTTTTATCTACCGCCTTCCACCCAGCTTTGCATCATCTTAGAACTGCACATTAAGTTCTCACTAAAGCCCCACGTGTTGTACAGCATCAAGCTTTCACTTAGCTGTTTTTTCATATAACTAAATCCGTGTTTGGTTAACATAATCAAGGAAAGGATAAGGATAAGCAGGTGTGCACTAACACTTGAAAAACCATGATAACAGATCCAAGGGGTGGAGGGACTGTTGTGCTCCAAACGTGCACAAAACCTGAAGGAGACCAATGAGAACTGTGAAGGTAGACTAGTAATGGCATGCGATTTTGTGTGGCCTGCTTTAAGGATACAGTGGCTTTCCCTCCTTAACTGATTGGACTCAGACCTAGATTTCACTTGCAATGTTCCAAGGCCTTCACCTAAAAGCACTGGTTACTATTCATGTTATATTTTAGGTATCCTGCAAAGGTACATGCATATTAACTATCACTGCGAAATCTAATAGCTGTCACTACAGTTGATTCTCCTCTTTACCTCTAAATAAGATGCATGCTAAACTTCCGGTTTAGAACTACAAATAAGAAATATGTTTAGAGCAACTTAATTTGTACTGATGTCACCAACTGGAGAATGCAAAATGTTACATGCAAGGAAAATCCAGCCAATTTCACAGAAATGTATCATTTAAAAGCGTGTCCAATAAAAGACAAACGTTGAGTGTGGTGTCCAGCATCCAACACAGTACCCAGCGATCCTTACCTCTTGGGTAACACTGTGTGACCCTTTAGACAAGATTGTGACTCATGTTACATCATGCTCTGCGGCTTTTTCCTTGCTCTTGAAGCACTGAAGTGAAAGGGAGCCCTCAAAGACATTTTGGAAGCAAGTTCTGAAGCCTAGTCATGACTTGTCATGTCTGTAACTTTGAGACCGAACCAGAACCACACAGCCAAGCTGCTCCCAAACGGGTAAGCCCGAGATTGTACAAGGTAAACCAGTGTTTATAGTTGTTCCGTACTGTTCTAAACTTCAAGGCAATGTTATGTAAGCAACAGGATAGAATAAGCCATAGGTGAAGGTTAACAACCCTGAACTGTGATTAACTGCTTTTACTTGTTAAAACTACTGTAGATTTCATTTCTAACAACTTTACACACAGGGAAAAGACCTATATGGTGAATTTCCAAGCACACTATGTGCTTGGAACCCCAATTTGACATCCCCTTAACCTGGCTGGTTAAGGCACCAGAAACGTAGGGTAAGATATTTTGAAGCCGTGTCCTGCTACTTGATTTACTTTCATCCTCTCCAAAGTTCAACTTCTTTGCAGAGCCACACACTTTGAAAGAACTTTAAAATCAAATTACAATTTCAAGCCAAGTTTGTAGCCTATGATGGATGCAGTTATTTTCAGAACCTTAGACTTTTCATCAACCTCATTTCCATCAAAGTGTTTGACTTACCTGTGAAAATACCTCTATCAATATGAAAACAAATAATTAAGTCGACCATTCGGAGGTTTCTTTTTTAAAAATTCAGGTATGTCCAAATAAGACAGTATTTTTATCAACCAAACTTAACCTCCCCTTTCAAAAAATAACCAGTTAAAACAGTGTAAAATGCAGTCAGATTTGCCATCTAACATCAATTACTATGACAAATTTCACACCTCAGTGCCTTCTCTATCCACTCTAAGCTGGTTAAAATCCATGATTAAAAAAAAAAGCCACCAATATTTAACGTATGTGAAGTGAGAAAACTATACCAGTATTCAAAAGCTGAATATAGTGTATAAGGAATGGCATTTTATTAGAAATAGCCAATGTGCACAATGCTTTTTATCTACTAATACTGAAAGAAAAATACCAATATGCAAAGCTTTATGATATTACTTTAAATTTTAGGGGATGTCAATCTTTTTAAACAACTGATGTTTATAAAACAAGATTCACACATTTTATGTGTAAACAGTACACCAAGTATTTGGATACAAAAGTATTTATTTTATAAACTTTATATTTAAAATAGAATTTTAATCTGTCCACTCACAAAACCTAATTTAAAACATGATACATTTTATATCTCTAGCTGACTTTAGAATGTCACTGTTTTACAAACATTACTCAATTTCTAAGTGTTTTATAGTTAAGAACCTATACTAAAGTTTGTATTTTATCAGAAAAACATTTCCCTTTAATCTTAAAAGAGTGCTTTTTTAAATGAAGGCACCAACAAGAACTACTTTCAGATGGTACAGAATTTCTTATTTCTTGAAGACTCTGTGGTTGACCACTTCTTCATTAGTTACCTGCAGCAAGACACCTTCCTGCCAAAGGAAAAAAAAAGTATCTGAAGAAGTTTATCATGTTTGTTGAAAGAACCTAAATAACTTCAGTGGTGGTCTAGGATCAAAGAAGACTCATTGGTGAAATATAGAATATGCCCTGATTATCACATTCCTGAAAAGGCAATAAAGCCAGGTGATCACACTGCAAACAATTAGTTTATGAAATAATTTCAGCAACCAACCTACATCTCTCCTATATGGTAGGGCACATTTAAACCCAGCTATTACTATTGGATACATTCAAGATTACAATGTAGACAGATACTTTCCTCTTAAATAAAAACTATTATCTTGTAAACCTGTTCAACCTTTTTGCCCTACCTCATCCTTTATCCTGATAAGTGAAACTATAACCATATTAAGTAACAGAAGACCCAATGTCTTTATTTTAACCCCTAGTACACTCAAAATGCTTGATCCAAGAAATGTGAATACACAGGGTGTAACGATGGGAAATTTCATGATTTATTGAACTTGCAGCCTAACTTTACCTACCATTTTACTACCAACACCACTGAAGGAACCAAGAAAAGCTTTATTAATGATCACTTGGCTTGCCTCAGCTGTTGAAATGAAGCACTTTACAGTCTTTGTGGCAGCAGAATATACTTGTCCATGGTTCATATCATTGCTAAAATTCCAGCAGGGAAAAAAATGATATGTTAAGCACCTAAATCTTCATGGAGGGGGGAAGGGATGGGAAAGAAGGAAAAGGGAAAAAAAAACAACCAAAATAATTTAAATGACAGATTGGAAAACAGGGTTTATAAAATTATTCTTTTGAGTTTATAAATTGTTAAACTCAATTTATAGCTATGTTAAAACTACATAAGAATCACTAGACTGAAATAGACCATTGAAGAGTATTAGTTTATCTTTTGGGGAGGAAAATTAAGAAAGGAAAAGTAAATAAGATCTTACCTACAGAAGTTTAACTGAAGCTTAGAACTATTTTGCTCTACACCCTCAGCTTTCGTTGGCATCCTTACCAACTACTGTAGTTAAAGCTTTGTAGAAACAGCACAGTTTCTTAAGACTGGCTGACCTTAGTAGCCGTCAAGAGTTCTCTTGTACTAGACCTGTGTCCCTGAAGAGTACCTCGCTGGGGTTATTTCCTTTCCTTGCATTGAAGAAGCAGCATCTAAAAGATCTAAAAAGGTGTTTCTCCTTGCAGAGATATCCCTTAAGTTATCTAGATAATTTGATCCTGATGAATTGCAGACAACACACTTATATCTGACCAGCATTTATCTTACACAAATATAACAACAACTTTGCAATGGACCTTAATTATACTACCCACTCCTTAACTTATTTAAAATAAAAAGTCTATAATTACACAATTTCCTTTAGAATTATTTTATTAAATCATAAATGTACAACAGCTTCTTAACTCTACACACGCACTTAAATTTTTTTAAAGGAAAACGTTATGTCTTATTACACCATGATCCTGGCTAATAGCTTTTCAAAACTTTGAGAAAAATCTTAAAAAAGGTTTCACATGTCACCTGAAACTTACAAATTTAACATTATCAAAGAAGGAATGCTTCTACACTCTTACAAAGACCACTAGAAAGAAACAACAATTAAAAAGCTAAGAAACTGTCTCAAAGGCATTTTTTTTTTACAATCCTTCCTCCACAGTAAGGTAATGTTATTAAATAATCCAATCCATTCACAAAATGGC
>PVIY010008585.1:0-76299 GCA_004026745.1 Myrmecophaga tridactyla
TATGTTGCTGTTTCTCCCATAGCCAGGATCCTTGGGTCCAGGAACCAAGGGTTGGAAATGGGTGTGGTACCACTCACTATTACCCCTAGTGATCCACTAGGAAAATTTTTGCTTCCTGTCCCTGCTACCCTGTGTTCTGCTGGTCTACAGGTTTTAGTTCCAAAACGGGGTGTGCTTTCTCCAGGAGAAACAAGAGTGATACCATTGAACTGGAAGTTAAGATTGCCACCTGGTCACTTTGGGCTACTTATGCCTCTGGATCAACAAGCCAAGAAGAGGATTACATTGTTGTATGGGGTAATTGACCCTGACTATCAGAAGGAAGTAGGACTGCAACTACATAATGGAGGTAAAGAAGAGTTTTCTTGGAATATAGGAGATCCCCCTAGGGCGTCTATTAGTACTACCATGCCCTGTGATTAAAATCAATGGAAAACTGCAACAACACAATCCAGGCAGGACTACTAGTGGCCCTGAAACTTCAGGAATGAAAGATTGGGTCACCCCACCAGGCAAAGAACCACGGCCAGCTGAAGTGCTTGCTGAGGGTAAAGGGAACATGGAATGGGTAGTGGAAGAAGGAAGTGATAAATATGAACTTCGACCACGTGATCAGTTACAGAAACGAGGACTGTAATGCTGTTTTGTTCATGTTATACTATTTAAGTTGTATGATACCAAGTTTAAGAATGAATGTTGCCCAAAGATTTGTGCCCTATTCTGGAGAGATTTAATGTGTTTCCAGTTATATGCAGGACAGTTGAGTATTGTCAGGTAAAAGAAAAAAATGTGTGCTTATTTGTTTTCACTTGGAAATTAAGTATGGTTTAAGGTGATATATATATAGGTGCCAAGTTGACAAGGGGTGGACTGTCATGGTTAGGGACACGTGTCAACTTGGCCAAGTTGTAGTACCTGTTTATCTGATTGGGCAAACGCTAGCCTGCCTGTTACAATGAGGACATTTCATAGGGTTAGGTCATGATCACGTCAGCTGCATCCACAGCTGATTCCATTTGTAATCAGCCAAAGGGGAGCGTCTTCTGCAATTAGTGATGCTAAATCTAATCATGGGAGGCCTTTTAAGGAGAACTCAGAGGAGACAGGTTTCATTCCTGCTTCGGCTGGTGAGCCTCTCCTGTGGAGTTCATCCAGACCTTCCATCAGAGTCGTCGGCTTCGCAGCCTGCCCTGTGGATTTTGGACTCTATGTTCCTGTGGTCACGTGAGACACTTTTATAAATTTTATATTTGCAAGTGTTCCCTGTTGATTCTGTTTCTCTAGAGAACCCTAACTAATACACTATATTACAAAGACATGAAACACCCTTGCTGGGGACATGAGGAGGAAAGATGCTAAAGTAAAAATATTGGATATAAATGGAGTGCATCAAATGAAGGGAACAGAAACTGTGTATAAGCACTGTATTTTAGTGGATGAATTTTATCCCACCAGGGTGTGGGTTGACAATTCTATCACATCTGCACATGTACACTGGAATCAAGCAATTAAGTAGATGATGGCAGGTGAGAAGAATATGATTCCCACTGCAGACTGGGTGGTTAACCATAAGCAAGGGGAGAAGGCTAGAATATTCTATGAGATAATGGTTTAGAGTGAGACACATCAGCTTGAGTAGGTTAATATAGACACTGAGGGTTACATTTGGACATATTTATGGCTATGTGTATAGGCACAACTTGGTAGACTTACATATATTTTCTTACTGTGTCAGTGGAGAGGGCCTAGAGGTTCCAGTGCCATGCAGCACACATAGTTCCCACACCTTTATTTTAACACCATCCTCCAATAAAAGTCTCCTGGGAGAAATGGCTGGCCCTAGGCCTGGAAAAGAAGTATACAAGAAGCACCTGAATCACCTCTAGTACCAGAAAGTAAGTAGGTACTAAAATAAAGCCCTCAATGGTGGGGTATATCAAAGAGACACAGGGAACTGATGAAAGACATCCCATCACCAAACCTGAAACAACCTGAGCAACAAAAGAGCTAAAACAGTACACCACAACCCAAAGTATATGACAAATGCCATGAAGCTAAAACGATGTAAATAAATTTCTCAAGGTATTAATAAAAAGAAACAAATCTCCCATGCAAAACTTTCAAATATTTATGTAGACATTGGTTGCTCAAGAAGGTGGAGCATAACCCAAATTCCTGAATTGTGGGATTCACATAGTGACTTCTTTCTAAAGGCAATACATGGAAAAGGAAGAAATGAAGAACTTCTAAGTGGGGAAACTTGGCATGCATTGTTGATCAAGGTCAACATCAAAAGTGATGAAAATGTACCCTGGATACATGATTTAATGCAGATAGATTTTTATCTCTATGGTATTCCTCTATAACCCATAATCCCTGTCTAATCATGAGAGAATATTATACAAATTCCAACTAAGGGACACTTTACAAAGTACATGACCAGCACCCTTCAAAAGTATCCACATCATCAAAACAAGTAGAGCCTGATAAATTTTTATCTACAACAACTAAATGTAATGTGCTCTTCTGGATAGAAGAGATTCAGAATAAGGAAAAATTCAGAATAGGGACAAATTCAGAATAGGGAAAAAGCTTTGGAAACTGTCTCTATTATCTGTAAATTTTTCTCTAGCACTGGTTTAAAAATTAAGTTTATTAAGAAATAAAATTATTAGTGAAATGCAAAAATGAAAAAAAAATTCAAGCTTTATTCCAGATTTTATTACATGCCTTGGACAACATTATTACTCTGTGGTAAGTCTTACATTCTTCATACATTTAATCAGAAGATTGATACCAACCTCATGGAATAATAGAAAGAATTAAATAAAATTATGAATATAAAATGCCCAGTATTGTGCTTAGTATTAATAGAGAGTTTTTTCATATTTTAATTATTCAACCCACATAGATTCATTTCCCAAACCTCCCACCCCTCCTTGTTTCCAGCCCTCATCATCTCTTCAGGGATTTGAAAACAGAAAGTGACCCCAAGTGACGTTTCCACAAGGCATGATTTTTCATGAACATCATCTTCTATGAACCCTGCACTGACTCTCCAATGACTTCAAACACAGATATCAATCTCCTGAACAAAGCACAAGGCTCTCTGGAATGTGTCTGCTGTCAGCTTGGCCATGTTCACCTTCCACTTTCCACATCCTGCTTCTCATTGTTCTTCAGGTATTAAGAAATATTTTTAAACCCAACCACACCTTCCAGTTATATTTATCACACTTTTGTGTCCCTGTCTTCTTGGTGTGCTTCTAGCCCTTTCTTCTTCTGAAATTATTCCAATTCTTCCTTCCAGGCTCAGCAGAATTATCAGTGTCCATGTGAAAGTTTTCACAAACTTCTATAAGTTCAGTCCAAATTTTTTATTCACTTCACCTGGATTTCAGTGCCACTACATGATATTGTATGTACTCATTTCTCGCTCTGTTGGCATATTTAGATATAATTTCTTTGAAATAAGGAATGATATTTCACTCATTTCTTTATTCTGGGAATAACATTTAGTACCTACTGTGAAGGACTTGTAGAATAAGTTTTTGCTGAATGATTAAAAAAATAGATAATTCTGATTGAACAGATACTTTGAGGGAAGCCCCATGAGTGATAGAAAATGCCAGATGAGACAGATAAGGGAAAGAAGATATTTTAGCGCATCCATTATCACCCTCCTCAGCAAGCTCTTTAACTAGCTAGGACTTTGTATGGTTATATCTTTGTGTTATCCTTGTTAATGCCCCCTGAAGTTTCCATGAATAAAAGGGGCCCTGGACTCATAATACATTCCCTTCACACCTGTCAAGTCTCTGTGACTCACCCAGAAATTATCAAAGAAGAGTCTGAGTTCACCAATACAAATTCCTTCTTGGATAATGACTGAAGTTGAAAGCTCTGCTCCCAGGAAGGGCAGGTAGGTGAAACAGTTCATGAGGTCTCTAGAAGACAAAATTACCTCACCAGAGATTGGTAAACTAGTCTTGACGTAGTATAGGGGAAGCATTTATATTTTCTATGCTTTGGAAATTTAATTCCTTTGAGCCTCATTAAGAAAGTATTCTTCTGTCTCTCTCTACTCCCTCAAATATTTAGTTCTCTGAAGGTAAGAAAGGAAAACAAAATGCTAACTTTAGACACTTATAACCCTTAAGAGAAAGCCCTGGAACATTATGTTCATCTTTTATCTCAGTGGACTCCTCCTATGAAGTTACATCTTATTTGCTGGAGGATCTACTACTTCAAGGTTTCCCATAACTTTTCCCTATTGCTGATTCTGGAGAGAAATTGTAGGTGAACTAAAATATCTTCTGTCTTGTCTCTGTCACCTTAGTTGTTGGGTCTCATTTATGGGACTGCCCTCTCTCAACAATGCTTCATCTTTCTTCACTACATCTCCTTTCTCCCCCATAGTTAGCAATATATGTTCTACTCAATCAAATTTGTTTTCAGTCATTCAACAAATATTTATTCAGCGATACTGAACAGTGGTTTGAGAAGGAAGAAAAGAGTAGTACACAGTGCCTTCTCTCAAACAGTGAAGGGCCTAAACAAGCCAAGAGACATGGAAATAAGTAAATACAGTACCCTGAGGTGGTGCTGCAGTCCTGGTGATGTGTAATTCCATGAGTGAGGATCAGCTTTTCATTTCTGCTAGAAAAAACAAACAAAACTCCTGGTATTTTGATAAGGAATGGATCATTTTTGGCAATATTGACACCTTAATCATATTAATTCTTCCTTTCCATGAACACAGGATGACTTGTCATTTAATGAGTTCTACCTTAATTTCCTTCAGCAATGTTTTATCGTTTTCAGTTGACAATTCCCTCACATTTTAAGTGAAAAATCACCCCTTTCTATCCTATGTATCCTTTTTTTGACAGTTAACCATATTTATTTTAATATCTATTCAAATTATAAATGTTTCCCAACAACATTTAGCTTTGAGATGTGAATTAAAACTCGACAAATATATACCATAGTCATCAAGATAAAACTTAAGGCACATTACCATCAGAATAAGTTACTGTTTTGATTTTAACATTTATGCAAGGTAAACTGAAACTTCTGTGGCAAAAAAACATATAATTATTATTTTATAATGTGCCTGTGTATAATACCCTCAAGATGGTACCAGTTACATTACATTTTTTACCAATTCCTAATATACATAAAAATATCTATCACAAATTTGTAACACTTTTTTTAAAAAGAACATACCATACTAATGTCCATAAGGTTGCAAGTTTAAATAGAATAGTTCTAAATTTAAGATGTCTATTTTAAATGCCTATTTGAAAAATAAAACTAAGAAAATATATAGGTGCTCAGTGAAATCACTGCTGTAGCAACTGAATGCATTTGAGAGCAATTGTAAATGTCAGAGAAGAGTCAGTGATCAGTAACAAGAGTTTGTTTTGGGGACCAGCTTGCATACTTCAGCTCTGTGTGTGGTGGGAACACGGAACCAAGGAGTTTTCAAACTCTAATGAACCAACATTCAACACAGTTTCGAGAGCTTTCTTAATGATATGATGATGAGTGAACTTTTAATTTGGTTAATTTGGAATTTGTCAGGCATGGAATTAATAACATTTGTTTTGGTCAAGTCTACGCTACAGACCCTTTTCTCCATGCATATATAATTACATGTTTTAATATTCACCTGTATGAGTCGAGGGTTAAAATAATACCTGCAGAATTTGTTGGGAGTAGCTGGCATTAGGGTGGTGACAAGAAATTGAGGAGGTTGTTATCTGCTTTGTTTGGAACAATCTGGGAGGAAGAGAATGCTTGTTTTCCCCAAATGACCACGTAAAGTATGAAGAAAGTTAAGTACTTTATTTCCTCAGGAAATGCAGGCTTGTCCTTTGTTACCCTGCAGTACATGAGCAAGATCTGGTTCAGAATAAAGTTGTCTGTTGTTTGTTATGACTGAGCTTCAGATCCCCTGATCCCATCTGTCTCTTTCTTTCTCATCATTCCTTAATACACTTTGAGGTCCGTTTCACAGAAAGCAACATCTGGCATCCAATGTGGGGCTCAAAGAAGAATAGGAAGACTCCAAAACAATATTAAGGAACCAAGGAAAAGTCTCCATTAGAGGGACGTGTGTCCAGTCAATAGAAGAGGACTCGAGTCATATTGGAAAAGTAAGCATTTTCCTTGTAGCATCAGGGTAATGGGGTAATCATAACAAGTGGCTGGAGGAGTATGTATGTATGTATGTTTATATGTTTGTGTGTTGAAAACATAGTTATGGTGCCATTACAAAAACAAGGCTTTGATAAAGTGTAAGAGTTACTTGTATTTTGAAGAAAAAGTCTTTGTAGATAAAGCAGACTCTCCATAGTGAGATGGGAGACATTGAGGGAAAAGGAGTGAAGAAAGTTCTGAGCTGAAAACATTTTTCCATAACAATACAGTGAGGCCACATGGGGAAATAACAGAAGGGAGTTTAGAAAAAATAAAGAAACTAGGTTCTTGTTGTTAGGAAGAAAATAGTAAAGGGAAATAGTTAATAGCATAAGGATGACACAGCCAGGAAATATAGAACTCTGGTTGGGAAATAGAGGCTAAAAAAGCTTCTTCAAAAAGGAGCTTTTTCTCAAAAAGATAAGATAGAAAGATTGAGAGAATATTTGGAGTAATTAAAGGAGAGAAAAGATGAAATACAGAAGTATGAATCTGAGGCAAGGGAAAAGTACAGTAAATAAATAACTTAAGATGGGATACATAATTATAAAAATTTTACCTCAATCTGGGCTGCAAATAGCTCCAGAAAAGATTCAAAAGACTGATCCTTACCTATACTTAGGAATGCAAATAGCTGCTAATAAAATAATTCCTCAAAAATACAATTAAGATGGGATAATTTACAAACTTTAAATGATTTTCAAAAACTGTTTGGAGATATTAACTGGATTAGACCCACTTTAGGGATTCCTAATTATATGTTACAGAACTTGTTTGATATTTTACATAGAGATACTGACTTATTAAGCAAAAGGCAGTTAACAGCTGTGGCTGAACAAGAGTTACAATTAATTGCACAACGCATTCAAGAAGGACAGCTTCTTCAAATAGATCTAGAAAAGCCTGTTGATTTTATTATTTTTTTTACCTTACAATCTTCCACAGGCCTATTTTAGCAAGATGGTGTTTTAGAATGGATTTTTTAAACAAATTATTGCAATGGATGTTACTCATGTTTCACATTCTGGTAAAATGTACTATGTACATATTGCCATAGACACATTTTCTCATTTCATATGGGCCACAGCACAATCTGGAGAACGTTTCTGCCATGTTTGATCACATTTACTTAATGGTTTTGCTGTTATGGGATGACCTCAATCTATTAAAATGGACAATGGTCCTGCTTATACAGGAAAGCAATTTCATAAATTCTGTACTACTTTTCATATTACTCATATCACAGGAATTCCACATAATCCCTCTGGGCAAGGAATCATTGAATGAGCAAACTGGACACTAAAATCGATGCTCATAAAACAAAAAGGGGGAGATGATGATCAGGAGGATGATGATGCGAAAACAAGTACACCTAAAGATCAATTAGCAAAAGCACTGTCTACTTTAATTTTTAAAAACACTTATGATAATTCATCACAGACTCCTGCAGAACAATATTTTAGTAATTTGGAAAAGAAAACTGATATGACCCAAACAGAACTGCAGCTGCAACTGATCTATCGGAAAGATGTTAAGGATGATCTATGAAAACAATGCATAATAAAGGTGTGGAGTAGGGGATTTGGTCTTGTCATTACAGATGACAGAACCTTGGTTTGGATTCTCTCGAAGAGAATAAAACCCAGACATATTGACCTGGATGAAAATAACTAAATGGGTAATGTATATTATAGGGCATATAACTTTAATTGCTGAAGGACAGGGACATAATTTTACTTATTGGACTTATATTCCTAACCCACCTCTGCTGCAGGTCCTAACATGGCAGATCCAACTTTATCAAAATATCTGAATACTATTTTAGGAGTCCCAGGTCCAGTAGATTTAAGGCTTCCAAAACTACTTAAGGAAGAAGAAAATTGGTACCAAATTTAACCCTTTCATTTTTAGAAAGAACCATATGCATAACTCTATGGAATCAAATGATACTTGCCAATTAGATGGGAAAGAAAGTTGGAATGGATGGCAGTTATGTCATATGGATTGAGCAGTTATCATAATTAATGATTCCTATGGAATTGTAAGAGATGTGGCCCCTGTGGGACCTCCCATCTCTAACTCAAAGATAACTGAGGCTATATGGACAGGCAAGCTAAATCAGAGTTTAATACATAAAGGATGATTTGTGCCAAATTCTTGGAATGATAAATACATTATTCAGAGATATTTATGGAAAATTTTCCTAGGACTCGGACCAATTTTTATAGCAAGTTCTAGGAACTATAACTTCGTTTTAAATAGCAGCCATAACCACTATGCATATAAGAAATCAAACTTTTAATTATGAGAATTATTTATTCACTTGTCTCCAAGCATTTATGTTACAGGAAGATGCGATGATTATAAGAACAAGGAGAAGAAAAGGTATTTGGCTGCCAGTGTAGATGTCAAGGTCCTGAAAATCCTCTCCAGAAACACAAGTCCTGATCCATTTGGCAAAAGAATATCTGAAAAGGACTACGAGAATAATTGGACTCACTATTACAGCTGTCATTGGAATCATTGGAGTTATCACAGTGGTTGCAGTCGCTGGAATTGCATTGTTAGGTTTGGGGCTGTTTATACTTTTTCTCTTCTTCCTCAGCTTTGTTAAACAACAAATAATCAAAGTCACTGGTAGCCAATGATGGGTAAGCCCCTTCCTTCAAAGCTTAAGGGCAACCGAAGCCAAGCACAGTCACTAAGCAAAGCCGCACTAACAGTGTGATTCTTGCAAAAACTCTTGGCTCCCTCCTGAATCAAAGTCAGAGAGCTTGACTGGTAGCCAATGACAGGTAAGACCCTTCCTTTAGAACTTAAGGGCAACCTAAGACAGGCACAGTCACCTCAGCTAATAAAATAAAAAAGGGGGAAATGTAGGAGCCAAGGGTTAAAACAAGACCTGCAGAATTTTGGGGGAGCAGCTGGCATTAGGATGGTCACAGGAAATTGAGGAGATTGTTATCTGCTTTGTTTGGAACAGTCTGGGAGGAAGAGAATGTTTGTTTACCCCAAATGGTTACATTAAGTATGAAGAAAGTTAAGTACTTTGTTTCCTCAGGAAATGCAGGCAGGTCTTTTGTTACCCTGTAGTATATAAGAAGGATCTGGTTCAGAATAAAGTTGTCTGTTCTCTGTTTATTGTGGATAAACTTCAGACCCCCTGATCCCGTCTGTCTCTTTCTTTCTTTCTTGTCATTCCTTAATATTCTTTGAGCTCTGTTTCATAGGAAGCAACATTCACCATACAAAAGATAATTATTTCTAAGGAAGATATCATGCTCAAGATTGGAATCACCATAGCTTTTGGAGTTTCAAGGTAGAAAAACAAATGATAGATTACAATCTTTCTGACATTACAAAGTGGTAGAGTAAAGGCTTAGCCAAATAAGGATTGTAATTGATAACCCCAGAGAGTTGTAATTGCTACAAAAGAAACAAAATAAAACAAACCCCCTCGGAGGCCTTCACTGCATAATGATGAAATATTAAATAATTCAGGCAAATACACAACAAATGAAAGCAAAAACACTCTAAACATTCCTTGGAGGCATTTAAAGAAAAGCTTTCTGTTGTACCTACTATCCATTAATTTACAGATCAAAAACTTGGCACTTTGGCAAATAGCTTATTAAACCCTTGGAAACTCTTACCCATTTGTCCTGCACTTTTGACGATAATGTTAAGAAAATGCATTGCCTTTGTAGGAAAAGAATAAAATCGGAGATGAACTTTATCTTTAAGTCACTCACTATAGCATATTTTTCCAAACCTTGGTAGCTATAGTTATCTGTAGACATTTCCCACTGAAAGAAGCAATGCTGCGGGCTTCCCACCCAGAGCTCCTACCGGTGGCCTCCATATTGGCCATTCAGTCTGTTCTTCCATGCACAGTGTGAACAGCCTATGTGTGTCTCACAATGCTTAGATTCTTCACTGTAAGAGGACAAGTCAGTCCTGAAAACTACCCCTGACCAGTTTTTGTATTCCAGGTGTATTCTGCATTACCCCATTTGAAAGCAAATTCTTCCCCAGTGGTTCCCAATGACCTAGAGAATAAATGATTACTCCAAGTATATGGGTGCACACACTTTCTACTGGCTACTAAGGACACCTTCAAAGGATTTACAACTGGGATCAACAAAGAATGTCCCTGATGACCCCTCTCCTAGAATGTTCCCCTTCTTCTGCATAAAGAGGTAGATGTTCCTCATGCCTTAAGTACCAGCTCTCTCACCTCTTCTGTGAAGGCTCCATCATTTCTCCCTATGTATCCCTCTTAGAAGCTGTGATGAATGAACTTTTAAATCTTCCAGATAGAAATGATCTTTGAGGGTGTACAAAACAAAACCAACTTTGCATCTTAATCTTGGAGCTTACATTGAGGTGAGTTTACTTATGAACTCTAGAAGTGTTCTTCAGAATGGTTTTCTCTTTCTATATAAAGGATCATGCCATCTCTGAATATAGACAGCTTTCCATCTTCCTTTTGAATTTAGATGAATATTACTTCATTCCACAGCCTAATTTCTTTTTGGCTAGGACTTCCAGTAAAATAATGAATAGCAATAGTAAAAATGTACATCCTCGTGTTTTTCCAGACCTGAAGGGAAAGTGTTGACTCTTTCATCGAGTACAATATTAGCATTGCTTTTACATGTATGTTCTTTATCACATTGTTAAATTTACCTTCTATTATTCTTCTGAGTTATTTGCACTGGCTTCATTGAATGCAGAGGGCATTGGCTTTGTTGAATGCATTTTCTGCATCAGTTGAGATTAACAATTGATTTTCCCATTCATTCTGTGAATTTGAGCATTACATTCTATTGATTTTCTTATGGTGAACACCTTTGCATTTGTGAAATAAATGGTTATAGTGGATACTTCCTTTATGGTGCTCTTTGATTCAAATTGCTAGTATTTTTAATGCAATTTCATTGAGCTATACAGACATACAATATAACCGTCCAAAGTATGAATCTACGGCTCACAGTATCATCATATAGTTTTGTGTGCATTACCACAAGAATTTTAGGACATTTTCATTACCCCAAAAAAATAAAAGTAAAAAAGAACAAGCAAAATATCTCATACCCTTACCCCCTATTATTTATTTATTTGGGGCCTTATTTTCTTAATCTTCTTCCTCTAAACTGGATAGAGGTCTTGACAATCACAAGGTTTTCACAATCACATGGTCACACCATGAAAGCTATATAGTTATATGGTCATCATCAAGAATCAAGGCTACTAGATTGCAGTTTAACAGTTTCAGGTATTTCCTTCTAACTGTTCTAATACACTAGAAACTAAAAAGGAATATCAATACAATGCATAAGAATAACTTCCAGAATGACCTCCCAACTGTATTTGAATTCTCTTAGTAATGGACACTTTATTTTGTTCAATTTTCCCGCTTTTTGGTCAAGAGCTAAGGATAACTTATCCTTGAATCATGTTCATGTTGTGAGGGAGATGTACATCCCTGGGAGTTATGCCCCATATGTGTATGTGGGAGGCAAAGAGTAGTGAGTTTGTTTGCATAGATATTTTAGAGAGAGAGGTTACACCTGAGCAAAAAAAGAGGTTCTCTGAGGGTGACCCTTAGGTATATATATATATTAGGGTTAGTTTCTTTTTGGCTTGAAAAAATTTCATGATGGCAAGCTACAAGATCGAGGCTTGGTTTTTTAAATTGGTAGTCCCCAACTTTTGAGAGAAAATGAGGAATTCTCCAGGTGGGGAAGATCCATATGTCCATATTTTCTCCCAGCCCCAAAGGGGACTTTGCAAATAGTTTTTTTTTTTTAATTTCTGCCCAAATTCCTCTCGGATGTGTCAGGGTATGACCTTAACTTGTACAGAACAACAAGATCTCATTCTCTATTCAAGATTCCATGCAATTATGTTGTATGTATAGACTGACCATGGAAGTCAAATTAGATAGCGTGCTACAGAAAAATATATAAGTTGTGTGCAAAATAAACATCTCTTCCTGTGGTCTCACACAGAAGTTGAAATTCTAAAATGCAATCAAAATCCTCATTTACCCTGTATTATGATTTAACTTAGTCCTAAGCAGATTGACTTCATGCATGTCACTAATTGAAATCAGACTTTTTCCAGCTTCTTTAGCAATTGCTATTCGGAATAATGCTGACTTTCAGAGCTGCAGAACTCTAACTCTGAATGTCAGTTGTCACAAAGATACACAATATTCCAGGGAATGACCAAGTTATATACAAACTGCTGAGCATCTGAGGATTTAGAACTAACAATTAAAATTCAGGAACATATGTGATTGCTCTAAGAGCTTACAGTCTAGGAACATTTGCAATAAGTCTTAGTGAACACTCTGTACTCCTTAATTGTTGATTGCCCAATCTCTGCTCACATTCTATAGCCTGGTAATATATGCTCTCTAATTCACTTCTTAAAGTTTGCACAATATAGTTAGCCCATATTACTGAGGCTTTAAAATATTTGTCTTTTCTTTTCTCGCTTATTTCACTCTACATAATGACCTCAAGGTTCATTCACCTAGTTAAATGCCTCACATCTGCATTCCTTCCTGCAGCTGCTCAGTATTGATTGCCTGTAACTTTACACCATAGTCCACCCTTCCACTCATCAGTCAATGTACCTTTAGGCCACCTCCATTATTGCAAGCTGTGCACATTGCTGTCATAAGTACCAGTGTGCAAATGGCCATTCAGTTCTCTGCTGTCAGTTCTTCCAAGTATTTACCTGATAACAGGTTTGTAGGATCACATGGAAACGCTGTATTTGGTCTCCTGTGCAATAACCACACTGCCCTCCAGAGGAGCTGAATCTTCCTACTTCACTATCAATAATGAATAAGTACACCACTCTCTCCACATTTTCTCCTGCACTTGCATATTTGTCTTTATTTTAACAGTTTTATTCACACAGCATGCTATCCATCCTAAGTAAACACTCTGTGACTCCCAGTATAATCACATAGATATGCATTCATCACCACAATTTATATGAGAAAACTTCCATTTCTTCAGCAAAGAAAGGAAAGTGGAAATGAAGAATTAAAAAAACATTAAAAGGAGAAACAGCACCATCATGAATCCCATACACCTCCCTTATAACCCCCGTTTATTGACATTTACCTTGAGAGAGGCTACATCTGAGCAACAGATATATTTATTACAATTGATGGAAGAATGCTACAATGTTGCTGTTACCTATACACCATTGCATTGGTTTTAATTTTTTCATATTTCTATAGCTACGACAGCTCTTTTCTGGTTGTTATTTGCATGAAATACCTATTTCTAACCTTTCACTTTCAATCTATCTTTCTCCTTATGTCTAAAGTGAGTCTCTTGGGGAGATGGGCCCTGATTTTTTAATCCATTCTTCCAGTCTGTGTTTTCTAATTGAGGAATTTAATCCATTAACTGTTATTCTGGATTTTCTGTGTCATGTCTTATTTTTCTCTCTTTTACCCTTACTGATAGTCTTCATTTCTACATACTTCCGCAAAGCTCTCTCTCCTGTCTTCTTCTATCTGGCTGCAGGGCTGTTTTTAGTATTTCATATAGAGCAGGTATCTTCTTCAAAACTGTCTCAGTATCTGTTTGTCAGAAAATAGTTTCAATTCTCCCTCATTTTTGAAGGACGGCTTTGCCAGATGTAGAATTCTTGGTTTGCAGGTTTTCTTTTTCACTATCTTAAGTATATCATACAACTGTCTTCTTGCCTCCATGGTTTCTGCTAAGAAATATGCACATCGTCTTGTCAAGCTTCCTTTGTATCTGATGGATTGCTATTCTCTTGCTGCTTTCAGAATTCTCTCTTTGTCTTTGAGAATTGACAGTCTGCAAAGTATATGTCTTTGGATAGATATATTTGGATCTATTCTATTAGGAGTACACTATGCCTCTTGGATATGTAATTTTGTGTCTTTCATAAGAGTTGGGAAATTTTCTATGATTAATTACTCCATTGTTCTTTCTGCCCTTTTTCCCTGCTCTTCTCCTTCTGGAACACCAGTAATGCATATATTCATGTGTTTCATGTTGTCATTCAGTTCCCTGAGTCTTTGCTCATATTTTTCATTCTTTTCCCTAAATTTTCTTTTGGGTGTCAGATTTCAGATGTCTTATCTTCTAGTTCACTCATCCTTTCTTCTGCCCTTTTAAATTGGCTGTCATAAACCTCCATTGTGTTTTTCATCTTTTTATAGTGCCTTTTCATTCCCAAAAAGTTCTGCCACTTTTTTCCAAGCTTTTGCATTCATCTTTATGGTTTTCCAAAGTCTTCTTTATGCCCTTCATTTCTTTTGCATATCTTCCTTGAATTTGTTGATTTGATTTAGAACATATGTTTGAACATCTTTAGTTACCTTTTTCAATTCCTTTCCCTCATTTTAAGTATTAGTTTGTTTTTTTAACTGGGTCGTATCTTCATGCATCCTAGCATGACTCAGATTATGCTTGTGTCTAGGCATCTGATTTCCTTGATTAATTTATTCTGGAGGACGTTTTCTCACTTTTACCTAGGATGTTTTTGTTGTTTAACTTCGGGGTTTTTTGTTGTTGCTGTTTTTGTTTGATTTTGAGGAGAGTTTCCCCAGATGTGATTGATCCCCATCAGATTTTCCAAGACCAGACAGGCCCACATCTCCGCAGGAGGATATAATCCATATCAATTTTTCTGAGGATGAAACCCAGGAGGTCGTCAGGCTTTTCTGTGAAGCCTCTTGAATCTGTGCTTTTATGATCCTGCCCAGCATGTGGCACATATCAGCCCACAGCTCCCCACTGGCATAAAGTGAATTATTCAATCACTTTATTTTTCAGCAGACCTTGTTCCTGCCAGAGATGTGGTTGTGATAGACTGAGTTAAAAGGCATGCTTAAGCTGTTTCTGCTTTCCAGCACTTGTGTCTGAATTCTCTGAATGAAGCCATCACTTGTGCTGGGATTTGCTCCTCTCCATTTTCTGAGGGGGAATAGTCCCTATAGGAAATTATCTCCTTCATTGCCCTAGTTATTTTGTCTCTCAGACATACCTTAACTCTGCCCTTGTCTGGGTTGTGCTGACAACTGAAAATGCATGAGGCTTTCTTTAATGGTCTGTTTTTTAAAAAGTTTAAAAATTCCTTTTCAGAGCTGGTCTCCAGCCCCCCAGGTTCACCAGTGAAAAGCCAGAGTTGGTACTCAGCATTATGTGCTCCTTTTCCTTGGGCAAAACCCTTTTCAGGCATTCTGAGCACAGCAGACTCCAAAATCCCCTGTTTTATTTTTCCTTTTCCATCATCCCCACCTCCCCTCTAAGTTTGAACAGACCTCGGGATTAGTTTCCTGCTTACTCTAAGTTTATTTGTGCTTAAAGCTTGTGTTCAGTCATCCAAATTTATTCATTGAAAGCACAATTGGAGTTTGGTTGAGCTACTTACCCTTTCTCCTGGTAAAAACTGCTTCATTTTCCCACAAAATGTGTCTCCAATGAGCTTGCTCTGCCTTTGGTGGAGGGGCACCAGCATCCACAGTTTGGGAGACTTACTTACAGTTCTGCAATATGACCTTGGCCCTTCCATCCATTCCAGATTGTTGTACAATGTGTGTCCAGTCACAGGGGTCCCACAAATAGTTGTTTCAGTTACTATTTACTAGCTACTGTAGAAGACAAATTGAGTTTCCAACATCCTTATACCACCACCATCTTGCTCCAAATTATTTCTAGTATTTTATTGAGGGTATTTGCAATTATATTCATGAGGAAAATTTATCTATAGTTTCCTTTCTTATTATGTCATTATGTTTCTTTGGTTTCACAATAATGTTAACCTCATAGAATGAATTTCAATGCATTTCATAAGTATTGGAGTTAATTCTTCTTTAAATATTTGATAGAATACACTCTTGAAGCTATCTGGTCCTGAACATCTCTGGTTGGGAAGATTTTATTACTGACTGACTCTCTTAACTTATTATAGATCCATTGGGATCTTCTATTTATTCTTTAATCAATATAGTTAAGCTGTATTTCTAGGAATTTGCTCATTTATTCTATATTATCCAGCATACAATTATCCATAGTATTCATTTATATTTCTGTTAATTTCTACAATATCTATTAATATCCCCATTTCCTTTTGGATTTTATTAGTTTGCTTCATCTCTCTGTTTTCTTTTTAGTTGAGCTATTTTTTTTACAATTTTATTGACTGTTTCCAGGAACCAACCTTTAGTTTATTGTTTCTCTCAATTGTTTATTTCATTTATCTCTAACACACTAATCTTTATGATTTCCTTTCTTCTTTTGGCTTTGGATTAATTTGCCCATATTTTTCTAGTTCTTCCAGATGTGAAGTTAGGTTACTGATTGTGGTCCTTCTTCTTTTTTCATATAGCTATCCATAGATATAAATGTTCCTCTGAGCCCTGATTTTGTTGCATCCTGTAAGTTCTGGTCTATTGTGTTTTCTTTTTCATTTGGTTCAAGATATTTCCAGATTTCCACTGTGATTTGTTTTTTGACCCCTTGATAGTTTGAGTTTGTTGTTTAAATCCAGCATATTAGTGTATTTTCCACTTAATTCTATTATTGATTTCTAACTCATTCCATTGTGGTCAGAGAAGAGGCTTTACACAATTTTAACCTTTATAAAATTTATTGATACTTGTGTTGTTAATTAAAATGTGGCCTATCCCAGTGAATGATCCATATGTACTTAAGAATAATATGTATTGTACTATTTTTGGTTGGAATACTCTGTTAATGTCTGTTAGGACTGAATCTTTATAATTTTGTCTGAACCTTCTATTTCCTTATTGATCTCCTGTCTTGATGTTTGATTCATCAGTGGAAAGAATGTATTGAGGTCACCAACCACCTATTACTCCCTTCAGTTTACTCAATATTTGCTTCATAATTTTTGTTCTGCTGTGATTAGATTTATAGATTCTAGAATTGTTAAATCTTAGTATATTGAAGCATATATCAGTGGGTACTCCCTTTCATTATGTCCCATAACTGACTGATGTATCAGGTATTTCTATAGCCACACCAGCTCTCTTGGATAAAATTTGATTGGAATATTTTTCCATGCTTTCATAGTCTATCTATTTCTGTCTTTGAGTCTAGGTTTTGCCTCTTATAAACAATATATATGTGGACCATATTTTTCATCCATTCTGCCAATTTCTGTCTTTTGATAGTTAGTTTAAGTCATTTAAATACACTTAATTACTGGAAAAACAAGACATATTTTAGTTATTTTATCACCTGCTCTTATACATTGTACATTTTTCTCCCTTATTTCCTCCAGGGCTGCCTTTCTTTGTATATAGATGATCTATTTTAGTGATATAAATTGATCCCTTTCTTATTTGCTATTCTGTATATATTTTAGATATTTTTTTGTGGTCACCATGGGGTTTATATTTAACATTCGAAAGCTATAAAACAACAGTTTGAAATGACACTAACTAAACCTTATTTGCATACATAATGTGTACTCCTATATCCCCCTACCCCCTTGTTCTTCCAAACAGTTCCTCTTTATATATTTCATACCTAATATCATAGAAATATGATTATTACTTATGTATATGTATTTTGGATCATGTAAGAAATAATAAGTAGAGTTACATAAGGAGAAAGCAATGGCACTGGAACTTATATTTTCCCGTGTAGTTACCTTTACCTAGATGTTCATGTTTTCAGATGCCTCTGAGCTACTGTCTAATATCTTCTTCTTTCAACCTGATTAACTTTTTGTACCAATTTTTATAGAGAATGCCTAAAGCTAACAAACTGCCATAGCTTTGTTTGACAGGATGATGGTATTCATCATATTGTCCCAACATATCCCTTATACTCTTCTCACTTTTTAAAATATCCTGTCTTTTGTTCAATGATTTTTCTTCTACCTATTTTAATCTGCTACTGAACACAATTTGCATATTTGCGGTTTCCATTACAGCATTCTTTCATCCAAAAAAATTCATAGTAGATACCTTTTGAAAAATTCCACTTCTTCCTTTTATTGATGCATCATCTTCTGAATTTCTTTTAGTTCCATATTCATGTCTTTCCTTAGCTCACTGAATTTATTTAGAATAGCTGACTTAATGTCTTTAACTAGTTTTCCCAATATCTGTGGTTCTCTTTTGGCGTTTTCTCTATTCAGTGAGTCATGTCTTCCTGTTTTTCATATGTCTTAAAATCTTCTATTGATGTTTTGTCATTTTGATATTTTTATGGGTAACTAGTAGTCAAACTCTCCATCTAATCTAAGGTTTTAGTGTAAATTGGCTGCATGTTGAGTCTTTTCTTCAACACAGCCCAGTTTATTCTTAAATGTTAGAACAGCCCTTGTTGACCAGTTAGCTTCTTCTAAGGTTCTCTCTGAGACTATTTCTTTCACCAGTTAGGCATAGCAGCTTTCAAGGATTACCCAATATGTGCAAATATTTCACCTTCCAGAAAGGACTTTCTTTCCCAATTTCCTTTTCCTGTGTCCACAGCTGGTTTCTTTGTTTTATTACTGTCACTCAGTCCCAGAAGCAGTATAGAGCTCAGCTCAACTCCAGTACTTCGTTTCATCATTGTGCTTTTGCTTTCAGCACGTGTTGCTCCATAGCTCCTCTCATGCTAACTTCCATGCTTCTCTGCCCTAGGTAAATTCCCGATTAAGGTACCCAGACACACATTCTTCCATGGGTCTTGAAAGGGTTAATGTACCCTAGAAAAGCCATGTTTTAATCCTAATCAATCTTCTGGGAGAAGTGGTTTCTTCTAATCCCTATTCTGGCTATAGGTTGGAAAATTGATTAGGTTATCTCCACGGAGATGTGACTCAATTAAATGTGGGTATTAAACTTGATTAGATGGAGACACGTCTCCAGCCATTCTTCATGGGTCTTGATCAGTTTACTGGAATCCTATAAAAGATGAGATATCTTGGAGAGAATTTCTTTTGAGACTGAGGAGAGAGTTGCAGAACCAGGACAGAATGGTCAGAGAACCACAGAGTCCACCAGCCAACAACCCTTGGAGATGAAGATGGAGAATGCTGCCCTGGAGCTTCATGAAGCAAGAAGCCTGAAGAGGAAGCTAGTAAATATCATCATGTTTGCCACATGCCTTTCCAGTGGGGAACAAAATTTTGAATTTCATTGGTCTTCTTGATCCAAGGTATCTTTCTCTGTACGCCTTAATTTGGACATTTTTGTAGACTTGCTTTAAGTGGGTCATTTTTTTGGCCTTAGAACTGTAAACTAGCAACTTATCAAATTCCCCTTAATAAAAAAAAGTCATTCCGTTTCTGGTATATTACAGTCCAACTCCTAGCAAACTAGAGCAGACACTGTTACAGTCAACATGCAGTCACCCAAGATTTTTGTTTCAGTGCACCAGTAATTACGTTCAGCACAAAGTTGAATAAGAGTAGTGACAGTGGACATCTTGTATTCTTCCAGATATTACAAAGAAAGATATCAATCTTTCACTTCTGAGTATGATATTAGCTGTAGGATTTTCAAATATGCCATTTTCCATGTTAAGTGAATTTCTATTTTCTCCTATTTTTCTAAGAGTTTATATCAAGAAAGGGTACTGGAATTTGTAAAATGTCTTCTCTAAAACAGTGGAGATAATCATGTCATTTATTTCCTTCATGTAGTTAATGTGTATTAAATTAATTGCTTTTCTTATGCTGAACCACCCTTGCATAGCTCAGATAACCCCAATTGGTCTCAGCCACTGTGAAAATCAGTTTTGTGAATCCTCAGAAAACTAAATATTGAGTTATCCTGTTACCCAGCATTCCCAATACTCAGTATATACCCAGAAGAGTTGAGAGAAGTGACATGCGTAGACATTTGCACACCGATATTAATAGTAGCACTGTTCACAATTGCCAAGAGATGGAAATAATCTAAATGCCCATCAACAGATGAGAACATAAAAATTGTGGTATACACATACAATGGAATATTATGCAGCATTTAGACAAAATGATGTCCCAAAACATGACTATGTGGATGAACCTTGAGGAAATAATGCTGAGTTAAAAACAGTCAGACACAAAGGGACACATACTGTATGATCCCATTTTTATGACTCTGATAAAGCTATCAGTGTTTTGGAGCAGGTAGAAGGAAAAATCTGAGTTGAGGGCATGGTAGCCCGTGACAAACTCTGGAAATGTTCTGTAGCAGATTAAAGAAGTAAGCTTTGAAAAATATTGCTCTTTTTCTTTCTTTTCTTAGTATATATATGTTATATTTTACAACTAAAAATGGCATAAAGAACTATTGGCAGTTATAGTAATATCAGATGAAATAAATTCCTGAAATAAATAATTCGAAAATATTTAGTAACATAGCTCACTACTATAGCAAAGTTGATATTTGTAATAACTTTTTACTTGATATTTTGAGAATGCCCACAATTTTGATACTTAATCAAATGGTATTAAAGATATTGTTTAATATTTAGAATTCAAGTAACTGTGATACTGTGTTTAAAATATTTTTCATTCCTTATTTTATTTTAAATTGGTTTATGAAACATATTGTACAAACCAGCTTTACAATGATTACTTAGATTTTTAAATATGCCTATGGATAAGCTAACTTAAATATTCATTTTACGTGGTTAAAATTTCCATATTTTAATTGTAAAAATATTTGCATATTCATATTCTCTTGAAATCAGGAAAATATTTAGTAACATAGGTCATAACTATACCATTGCAGATATTTGAAAGAACTTTCTACTTGGTATTTTCAGAATATTCATAGTTTTGAAAGCTTATCAAATGGTATATAAGTTAATGTTTAATACTTAGAATTTAAGAACTTTCCTATCTGAATATGTAGAATTTTTTCCTTATGGCCTTAATTTTAAATTGGTTTTTGAAACTTACTGCACAAACCCAGACTTTACAAGGGTTATATGTATACTTTATTTAAATGTATGCCTATGGCTGAGCTAACTAAGATATCAATTGTTGGTGGTTCTAAGTGTATTGTTTGTTTTTTAAATAAATTTAAAAAGAAAAAAGTTGATCATGGTGTATAATCTTTTAATATGCTACTGGATATGATTTGCAAATATTGTGCTGAGGATTTTTGCAACTTTATTCATTAGGGAAATTGTTCTGTAATTTTTTCCCTTGCATTATCCTTTTGTTGGTAGTGTTAGGGTGATGTTGGCTTCAATGAGAAAGATTTTAACACTCACCTTATTACCTCTAGCAAATTTTGCCTGAATGTCTGGTTCTGGGACAAGGGTCTTCCCAGTTAGAATTGACGCCAATCATATTTCCCAAACAAGACAGGTCCAGGACTCATGAAGTGGTGTAATCAGCATCAAGGTTTCCTGGGAATGAGACACAGCAGAGTTCCAGCCTTTTTTGTGAAGCATCTTATTTCTGAGTACCATAAAATTACTATAAGAAATGTAGGGAAACATCTTCAAAATATAGTGGTAGGTGGTAGTTTCTTAGCATTTATACCTAAAGCACAAGCTTTGAAAGAAATAATAGATAGGGAATTCTGCAAAGTTAAATACTTCTGAGTGTCAAAGAATTTTGTCCAAGAGATGAAACAAAAGCCATCTCACTTGGAGAAAATATTTGGAAACAACAGATCTGGTAGTGTTCTAATTTCCAGAGTATAAAAATAATCCTACTGCCATGTCAGAGACCCGAGTTTGATTCCTGGTTCCGGTCAATGTAAAAAAGAAAAGAAAGAAAGAAATCCTACAACTGAACAATAAAAAGACAAGTAAACTGTTCCAATTTGTGAGCTGCCAGAATGCAATAAACCAGAAATTGAATGGCTCTTAAAAGGGGGAATTTATTAAGTTACCAGTTCACAGTTCTAAATTTAAGTTGCTAGGTTACAGTTCTAATTTATTAAGTTGCAAGATTACAGTTCTATGTCTATGAAAATATCCCATTTAAATCGAGTCTATAAAATGTCCAAATTAAGGCACCAAAAAGAGGTTATCTTCACTCAAGAAATTCAGAGTTTCCATCTCAGCTGGAAAGGCTCATGGCAAACAAGGATGTCTGCTAGCATCATCTCCTGGCTTCTTGTTTCATGAAGCTCCCCAAGGTATGCTTTCCTTCTTCATCGACAAAGGTCTCTGGCTGCATGAGCTCTTGACCTCCTGGCACTGCTGGCTCCCCTCAAAATATTTCCCCTTTTAAAGGATTCCAGTAAACAAATCAAGACCCACATGGAATGGATGGAGTCACATTTTCTTCTAATGAAAGGCTAATATGCACAATCTATTGTGCCACATCTCCGTGGAGATAATTTAATCAAACCTCCAACCTAAAGTAATAGATAGGGATTAAAAGAAACAGCTGCCTCCACAAGATGAGTCAGGATTAAACCATGGCTTTTCTAGGGTACGTAATCCTTTCAAACCAGCACGTTGGGCATTACCACTGATGCCAAGATCTGAACTCAGGGAACCTCGGACAGGGAGAGTAGATGCATCCACACATGTGGGAAGGGGGAGTTTGCCCTTGACTGTTCAGAAGAAGGGCTTTGTGTCCCATTGTTTGGGAAGAGTGCTGCTGCCCCAGGATTCAGAAATGGTGGAGTACATTCCTCAGGAATTAAGGAGCACCTGACCATCATCTCACTGTTCTGAGAGGATGACGCTGGTGCCTTGGAGATGGCAGAGAGTTTTGCTGCCAACCCAATGCTTGAAGAAGATTGAATGAGAGCATGGTGATTTCCCCAATGCTTGGAGATATTGAATCTTTCGCCCCAGTGTTTGGAGAGAGCAGAGCCTCTGCTAAGCCCGAGGGTAGGATAGGGCTTCTGCTTTATGAATCCTGGAGGATGAACATAATTCTATACATGTCTCTTAGACCTGGAAATCTAATGAAGAATGCTTTGCATGCATTCAGATCCGTTTGGGTCTGCAACCCATTTTCCTTCCAGTTTCCTCCTATGTAAATGGAAATGACTTGTGATGGTCACTCCTTTGTATATTGGAAGGAAATAATGTGTTCTAAGTTTCACAGGTTCACGGCCAGAGCAGAATTTTGCTTTAGGACAATGCATGTAATTGATATTTATGAGACTGTATACTTAATATTGTTACAAAAATGACTGAAGACATTTAAGTTATTGTAATGACATGATTGTAGTTTGTGTATGGAATAAACATGACTTTTGGGGTGCAGAGTGTGGAATGTGCTGGTTGCTAGCTGTTATGTACCCCAGAAAAGCCCATGTTCTTTTAATCCATGCTTGTGTGTACAGACCTATTATCGGTGGGACTTTGGGGTTAGATTATTTCAGTGAATTGTAAACTAGTCCATTCAAAATGTGTCTTAAACCTTTTCTGATCATCCTTAATGAAAGGATAAAGGACAGAAAAGCCTGAAACAGCTTAGAGAGAAAAAGGCCCCAGTGTAGTGAAGAGAGGAAGTCTCTGGAACCAGAAAATGTAAACAACGAGACCCAGGAGGCAAGAACCAGCAGATGCTGGCCATGTGCCTTCCCGTGTAACAGAGGTTCCCAGATGTATTGTCTGTCCTATAACCTTTCTTCAGAGGAGGTATCACCCTTAATTTGGACATTTTCACAGGCTTAGAATGGTAAATTTTTAAGCTAATAAATTCCCATTGTTAAAAGCCAGACCACTGTTGATATATTGCCTTCTGGTAGCTTTAGAAAACCAAAATATTGGGATATACATAGAAGAACTGAAAGCAGGGACATGAAGAGATATTTGCATAATGATGTTTACAGCAACATTATTCACTATTGCCAGAAGATGGAAACAACCCAAGTGTCCATCAATGAGTAAATAGATGGAGAAAATGTGATATAAACATATGATGGAATATTATTCAGTAGTAAGAAAGAATGAAGTCCTGAAGCATGTGACAAAATGGATGAGCCTTCAGAACAGTATTTTACATCAAATAAGCCAGACACAAAGGAAATCAGAACAGTATTTTACATCAAATAAGCCAGACACAAAGGAAAATTATTGTATGATATCATTAATATGAGAGAATTATAATAAGTAAACATATAGACACAAAATATAGAATATAAGATACCTGGGGATAAAATGTGGCTAAAGAGTGGGAAATGGTTGCTAATATGCGCAAAATGTTTACCTAGATCAAACATAACTGTATGGAAATGAATACAGGTGATGGTAGCATGTTATTATGAGAATAAATGATGTATCATATTTTGTCTGAATGTGGTAGAAAGTGGATGTTTAGAGTCATGATTTCACCAGAAGGAAAGTTGAGGTTAAAGAATGGAAATGTGTAACACAGTGAATCCAGTTGTGAATAATGACTGTGATTAACCATATAAGTATCAGAAAGCTCTTTAATGAACCAGAACTAATGTACTCTACCACAAGGAGCTAATAAGAAGGGGGATATGGAGAAAAATGTACCTAATGCAATCGAAGGCCTATAGCTGAGAGTAATATCTTAATATTCTTTCATCATCAGTAACACACATGCCACAACAATACTAGGGGTCAAAAATAGGGAGGAATAAGGAATGTGGGAGGATTTGGGGCTTCTTTTTTATTTTCATTTCTTTTCTGGAGCAATTAAAATGGTCTAAAATTGAACATGAGGTTGCACGTACAACCACGTGATGATACTGGGAGCCACTGATTGTATACATTGAATGGCTTCGTTTGCTGTATGAATAATCTCAATAAAATTGCATTGAGAAATAAACAATAATAGTAGTAATGTTAATAATGATAAAGACATTTTTGTACAAAAATAAGGAATTATTTCCTGTTTTCTCATCATTCATCTAAATGAAGTCACAAATCTAAAAAGATAAGAGATAGAATTGTAGAAATTAAGCAAAAGTAGATATCTCTCTTTATGGTCCCTGCCTATACAAAAAAGGTTAAAAAAATAATAAAAGTAGCTATCTCTCTTTACACTGATAAGAGTATATAGATTTAGATCTCAGAACTTACCCACAGTTAATTATCTCTTTTTCAATATTTTTAGGTGTGAAAAATAACACAGGTACAAAAAAACCATACATTTCAAAGTACATGGTAACAAGTAGTTATAGAACAGATTTCAGAGTATGGTATGAGTTACAATTCCACAATTTTAGGTCTTTCCTACTAGGTGCTCAAACACTGTGTAGACTAAAAGAGATATCAATATAATAGTTCAGCATTCTTACTGATTTAAGCCCTATCTTCTCTGTTATAACTCTTCCTTCTCCTTTGATATTTCTCCCAATCCTTAGGGGTATTTGGGCTATGTCCATTCTAACTTTTTCATATAGAAAGGGCAGTTGATAATATGGGTTGGGGGGATGGAACTAGTTGATGTTCTTGGAGAGGCTGGACCTTCTGGGTTTCTGGACATTTTTGGCCTAGTAACTCATCTGGAGGTTGTAGGTTACTGGAAAGTAACCATAGTGCATGACATTTTGTGGAATCACAGATAGAGATCCAAGTGTTCTTTAGGGTTAATAGGAATTAATTTGGTGGAAGTTTGGAAAACCATGGTAAATAGAAATATCTAGCCATAATTTGCATAAAAGTAGCCTCCAAAATAGCCTCTCAACACTATTTGAACAATGTCAGTGACTGATACCTTATTTTATTATATTTTGAGTCCCCTTTTTGGTCAGCAAGTCATGGTTGATCCCATGCTACCAGGACTAATCTCATCCCTGGGTTTCATATCCCACAGTGCCAGGGACTTTCATCCCTGAATGCTTCATCTTATGTAGTAGGAGGGTAATGATTTTCCTTGTGGAGTCATGCTTAGAGAGAAAGAGGCCATGACTGAGCATTTACAGAGGTTCTCTGGAAGTATTTTAGGCATAACTATAGTTAGGCTTGAATTCTATGCTACTTAAGTATGTTCCACATGAGCAAGACTCAAGATCAAGGACTTGGCCTATTGACTTCGGAGCCTGTAATGTTTGAGACAGTATCACAAGTTTCCCCAGCGACAAAGCTTAATAGTTCCATATTTTTTCTCTCGTCTTTCAAGGGACTTTGCCAGTACTTTTTTTTTAATTTGCATATGGGCAGGAGGCACCAGGGATCGAACTCCAGACCTCCAGCATGGCAGGTCGGAGCTCTGCCTGCTGAGCCACGGCAGCCACCCTGCCAGTACTTTTAAATTATCTGCTCAACATACTCTTGGAGGTTGTATTGAGTTGAATATATTATGTATTCCAGAAAAGCCATGATTTAATCCTGATCCACCCCTGTTGGGGCAGCTGTTTCATTGAATACTGATTTATACTGTATTGCAGAAACTTTTGATTAGATTATCCCCTCAGAGAGGTGGCCCAATAGGGATGTGACCTTTTAGTTCTATGGAGATGTGACTGTATCCATTTCAGGTGAGTCTGGATTAATTCACTGGAGCCCTATAAATGAGTAAACATTTTGGAGAGAGCTAGAAGAGACACTCAGATGTTTGGAGATACTTGGAGCCCAGCAGATGTAGTCATGAGATTTTAAGCAAGCCAGAGCCAACTGAGAGGGTCAATATAGATGTTTGAAGATCAAGACAGAAATAGTCTTGGTGCTTAGGTAACTAAGTTTCCTAAACTCAGGAAACTATCTCTTATTACTAGGTCTTGAAGATGTTTCCTTATATGTTCTTCTAGGAGTTTTATGGTTCTAGTTCTTATATTTAGATTTGTGATCCACATTGAGTTAATTTCTGTATAGGGTATATGGTTAGAATTCTCTTTTATTCTTTTGGCTAAATACATGATTTCCAAGGACTTACAGAAATAGCCAGAACCTGAAGAGAAGAAATCTATGACCCCAGCAGACGCTAAGCTAAGAGATGAAGCCCAGAGTTTTGTCCCAGAACAGCGAAATGAAGGTCTACAGACACCAAATGGAAACCCTCCAAGGAAACGGTGGCTGAAAACAACAGAGCCTGGGAGCAAGGGACCAGCATATGCCAGGAATGTGCCTTCCCAGCTGACAAAGGTGTTCTGGATGGCATTAGCCTTTTTTGAGTGAAAGCAACCTCCTGCTGGTGTCTTAATTGGACAGTTTCATGGCCTTAGAACTTTAAACTTGTAACTTCTTAAATTCACTGTGCTAAAAGCCATTCCATTTCTGGTATATTGCATCCCAACAGCTAAACAAACAAATACAGATATATCCAGGTATTACATTAAACTATACAGAACTACAAGTCCTCATTCCCATTCAGGGCTCCATGTGTTTGTGAAGTTGAAATGAGCTATCCAGACAAGTTGAGTTAGACTATATGCTACAAAAAATTACGTTTTGAACAAAATAAAGTAAAATAATTGGGTCGTTTGTTCTTTTGTTGTTGATTTGTACGATTTCTTTATGTTTACAAGATATCAAACCTTTATCTGATATGTGGTTTCCAAATATTTTTTCTCACCCATTGACTATCTCTTTACCTTTTTGACAAAATCTTTTGAGGCACAGAAGCATTTGATTTTGAGGCATTCCTATTTATCTATACTTCCTTTTGTGGCTTATGCTTTGGATGTAAAGTTTAGGAAACTACCTCCTATTACTAGGTCTTGATGTTTCCTTATATGTTCTTCTAGGAGTTTTATGGGGCTAGTTCTTATATTTAGGTTTTTGATCCACTTTGAGTAAATTTGTGTATCAGTTAAATGGTTAGAGTTCTCTTTCATTCTTTTGGCTTTTGATATCCAGTCCTGCCATGTCCATTTATTTAAAAGAATACTCTGTCTTCATTCAGTACTTTTGGGAGCCTTGTCAAAGATCAGTTGACCATAGATTTGGTGGTCTATTTCTGCACTCTCACTTGAATTCCAGTGGTAAATATTTATTTCTTTGGACCAGTAGCATGATGTTTTAATCACTGTGGTTTATAATAAGCTTTAAAATCAGGAAGTGTTATTCCTCTCACTTCATTTTCTTTTAGAATATTTTTAGCAATTATTCAAGGACTCTTTCCCTTCCAAATAAATTTTATAACTATAAATATTTCCATGTATTCAAACTACGTTGTTGGAGTTTTGATTGATATCATGTTAATCTGTAGATCAATTTGGGCAGAACTGAAATCTTAACAACATATAACTTTCCTAACCATGACCAGGAAAGGTCTTTCCACCTTTTAAGATCTTCTTTGATTTTTTTTATCAATGTTATGGGATTGTCTGGGTCCTGGTCCTTTATTTCCCCAATTAATTTTATTCGTAGATTCTTGATTCATTTTGTTCCTATTCTAAATGGAATTTTTTCCTTAATTGTCTCTTCAGTTATGCAATTGTTTGTACATAAAAACGTTACTGATTTTGCACAGTGATTTTTTTATATTGCCACTTTGCTGAATTTGTTCATTAGCCCAAGAAGCTTTGTCATAGATTTCTCAGGATTTTCCAAGGATAGGGTCATATTTTCTGCAAAAATTAAAGTTTTAATTCTCGTACCTGATTTGGATGGCTTTTCTTTCCTTTTCCTGCCTGGCTGCTGTATCTAGAACTTCTAGCATAACTTTGAGTAATAGCAGTGACAGAAAGAAGAGAAATATTTCTTTTATAGAGACAATATTTCTCCTCTGGAAAGTCTTTTAAAGGCATGCTTTATGTCCTTGTTTGTAAGACTATAGATAAATGGGTTCAGCATGGGAGTGACCACTGTGTACATCACTGAAGCAATTGCACTTACTCTTGCATTTTGGGTAGCAGCAGCACTAAGATACACTCCAAGAGCTGTACCATAAAACAAGAACACTACTGAAAGATGAGGCCCACAAGTAGAAAAGGCTTTATACTTGCCTCCAGCTGATTAAATTCTCAAAATGGAAGATATCATCTTAGAGTAAGAGAAAAGAATACCAATGAGTGGAATAACACCTGCATTCCAACTGCGAAATGTTTCACTTGGTCATTGAGGAATGTGTCAGAACAAGAAAGTTGAACTATCTTATTAAGTTCACAGAAAAAGTGGGGAATTTCCAACTCTGTACCAAAAGACAATTGCAAAAACATTAAACCCTGTAAAAGAGAGTTCAGCATACTTAATAACCAGGACACCAGCAATAGGAGACCACAGAGCCAGGGGTTCATGATGACCATGTAGTGCAGTGGGTGACAGATTGTCAGTGACGGTCATAGGCCATTACAGTTAAGAGGAAGTCATCTAATCCTCCAAAAACCAAGAAAAAATACATCTAGGTGAGGCAGTTTCTATAACTTATAGTTTTGGTCTCTGTCTGGATGTTCACCACCATCTATGGGACAGTGGTGGAGGTGAAACAGATGTTTGAAAAAGACAGGTTAGCAAGGAAGAAGTACATGGGCATGTGCAGGTGGGCATCAGAGATGATGGCCAGGATGATGAGCAGGTTCCCAATGAGAGTGACCATGTACATCATCAGGAACAGAGCAAATAGGAGGGGCTGAACTTCTGTGTCTTCTGAGAGTCCCAGGAGGATAAATTCTGAAACACTTGTTTGGTTTTCTGATTTCATGTGGCTGGTGAAACTGCTGGAAAGGAGCCCAGAGCAATGGAATTTTAGTCACAAGCATTGATCAACAAATAAAGAAAAAATTGCATGGATAACAGAACAAATTATTATTTGTTTATGCATATAGAGCTAAGGCCTATATCTGAAAATATCACAGAAATCAAGTGCTCCTGCTTATCCCTGATGCCTTTGATGGTGAGTGATGATTCTCCATAATTGTGAACATTTTGCCAAGGCAAAACTTTCCACGAAAGATACTCATAATGTTTATTTTATTCAAGAATCCTTTTGCCAAGTCATTCTGTGCCATGTGATGGAACACTTGAGGTAATGCATTTTGATGATGGTAGCACAATTTTGAAAGTAGTAAATATTACCAAATTGCACACATGAAAATGGTTGAATGAGAAATTTTGTTTCATATATAGGTTACTACAATAAAATGTAAAAGTAAATAAGTTAATTAATAAACTAATTATTCATTCTTCATGGATAGGAAGACTCAATATTGGTAAGATGCCATTTCTTCCCAACATTATCTACAATTTCAACTCAATTCTGTTCTTAGTGATGGCAAAATATTTTGTGGATATTGACAAATTTTTCTAAGATTTCTATGGAAAAGCACGTTAGCTAGATAGCTTAAACAATTCAGATGAAGAGTTCAGAAGCTGCATGACCCATAGTACATAATTTCACGTCTAACAATAAAATCACAATAATCAGTGTGGTGCTGGCATATAAATAAAGAAACTAATGTGGGTGAACTCATATATAGACACACACAAATACAGTCAACCAATGTTTGCCAAGGGAGCAAGATCAATTCAATGGGGAAACTATGGTCTTTAAATTTTTAAGTTCCATGACTTTCTCTGTGTGCAGTAATTGAAAACCCTCACTATTTCTGAACTTGCTAAAGTTATCAAGCTCAACTGCTCCATGTCTTCCAATGTTAGGCAAAGAAATGTAACCCAAGATCACATGGAGCTTCAAAGAAAACATGTATATTCCTAATTTAAAAAGACAGTCTCATGACATAATGATGAGCAAAAAATAAAAAGTGAAACACAAAAGATATATTATATGGTTGTATTTTATAAACTCAAATTGAGACTATTATTTGTATATAAGTATATGCATTAAAATGAAGTATATACACTAAAATGGCTAAAATAGGAAATTTGGGATAAATAGATGGATAAAATTACACTAAAATAGAGAAGAAATACAATCTGTTAAAATTGCGGATACTGATATTGTTGGTGAAGGGACAGGTGATTATATTCAAGCACCCAGAGAACTTCAGGGGCTAGTCATATTCTATTTCTAGGACTAGGTTCTAGTTACATGGAGTATATTCAATTTGTAACAATTATTGAGGCTATAATATGTCATCATTTTTCCATATGTTTGTTATACTTCAATAAAAACATCTTTCACTAAGATACATCTTGAAAATTATTTGCACTGTGCCCTTGATTCTATTCCTGACTGGGATACTGATTCAGTGCCCAGCACTGCAGCACCTGTTCTGTGAGAATGGAAACTACACGAAGGGGAAAGTTAATGAATACAGAGTTCTTGTCAATTTCATTGAGCTGTTTGACTAGTCTGGGACACCTCAACCTGGACTGGTTGATATATGGGCTAATAAATCCTTAATTTCTGCTTTGCAGCTTGATGTTGCCTCTAAGTTCACAGTTTGTGTTATATTTTAGGACCTTTTAACTTGTATCACCTTTAGAAGAGCTGTGTGGAAATAGAAAGTAGTCATGTTTCCATACATACTTTATGATAATACTTCAATTTAGTGTGCTAATGCTTTGCTAAAGAACCAAGAATTTCCTTGATAAATCATAACATCTCCACAGAACTGCTACCACAACAGGGGAAAATGAAGGACCTTTAACAGGGAAACTGAAGAAGAAAAAGGAAGTTATTTTTTGCATAAGAAGGAATCACTGGCCATAAAACCTGTGTGCAACTGAGTGGAAAGCTGCCTGAGGTTCAGCAGTATCACTTCATGCCATCTCTGCTGGTGACTTTGAGGTGTACCGAGACCCACCTCTGCTCAATCCTCACATTTAGGAAGGGACAAGTCATTCTTGGAGAGTGGACCTAACACCTCAAAACTCCCTTCTTTTTCCAATTCTTAATTCCCATTGTATATTTGCATTTGAAAAATGAAACGTCCCTCAGAAGGTTCCAACACCCCCACCTACAAGTACTGGAATGGAAAAATTAAAGAATCTATTAAAGAGAAGGTCAATCTGAAGAAAGGCAGTATAGACATCAAGGCATTAAGATGGCACCAGTGAGGCAAGAATTCCCTAAGTCTCCTGATCAATGAGGCAGACATGAGATCACTGGATTTAATGTGGTATCTAGAAAGAAAATGGATATTTGTCTTACTTAGGAGGTGGTCAGCTGGAGATGAGGGACAGATATGTTCTGGAGTAGCATTTCCACAGTTTCTCATTAAACGTATACTTCAACTCTCAATTTCTTCAACAAGAAATTCAGCCAAATCCCAAGAGAAGAGTTGGAAAAAATGTCACCCTTTGACTTCGTCCTTGAAATATCATATTAAAATGTAACACTTTTGGAAGTCATCATCTGGTAGATAGATTGAAGGGATGACAGTGGTCCTCCAGCTTTCTCTGTATCCATATTTTTTGAAATATTACCATGAAGCTCCAGCCATTAAATGGAGGAGTCTCTTCCTCCACTTTTGAATCAGGGCAGCAATTATGATGTTTCCTTGCTTTGTCAAATAGAGTATGGCAGAATTGGCAGTGTACTTCCAGAGGACTCAGTGTGGTTCTGATGCTCTCTCTTGCAATCCTGCTCAGCCATTTGATCAAGTCCAAGCTTGCCTGCTGGAGAATCAGAGGACATGTGGAGGAGAGGCAAATTGTTCCAGTTAAGGTCGTCACAACCCAGTCTGCAGGTAATCAGTCCTCCAATGGTGAGAGAGCTTAGCCAAGAAGATCAAATCAACCCCAGCCAATCACAACAGACAACAGACTCATGAGGAGCCAAACGTGATCAAAGGAACTCCAAATCGTGGTCTCCTATGGAAACTAAAACCATGATCTGAAGCCATGTACTTTTGTGTTGACTTCTTGTGCAGCAATGGCTAAATGACACATATTAGCCAGACACGTGAGTATTCATCTAGCCTGCTGATTCCAGTTATTTGCATTTCTTCAGACATTTGAAGTCAGCACTGATGATCCCATGCTTTTAAGGTTTACTTCAGGTAACTGTACTTAAATGTGAACACAAATAAGGTTCCCCTCCAGACAAGTAGGAATGTTTGGAAGGGCATACATCTTTGTGCAGGAATAAATGGTGACCCTGAATCAAAACTCTCAATTATCCAAAGTATTTTGTGGGCAGAAAACCAAGCTGTTGTGTCAACCACATTTGATCCCAAGAATTGAAGAGGATCTTGATGATAAGTGAGTTAATGGGACGATAGAGCAAATACTTTCACCTTCCTTTAGTGTTTTCACAATAGTCAGGAAAATGGCAGATACTGGGTTTAGCAGAATAGAATGAACCATGTTTTCTGATGTCACTGGAAATTTTCAAGCTGAAACAGCATATAATCCAATAAATAATATGTGATACATGACACCTGCCTGAGCCCCAGTGGGGATGCCCCTTTATATCCCCTTACGTATTGGCATCAAGAGTCCATTCTCATGAATACACCTGTATCATCAAAGGAAAATTTCTTCATACTTAACGCACAATTGAAATTTTTCCTCCCCCATATGTAAGATGATCCATGATTTTATGGTCATATCATGTAAAATATACACCAATGTGTCTTCCTTCAACTCCAGTTCAAAGATGAGTATTTGGTAAACAATTTTTCTTTAGTATTCTGTGTAAATGAACATCAATGATAAACACTTTGGACAATGAGAATAATAATATAACAGGAACTTAATAAGGACACTAAGACCAGATGACCTCATATAAGAAGCGCAAATACATGAACGCTGGCATTAGTAGAAACATACTTCAAACCAAAGATTTAGAATGGGATGACACACACGAAACTGATATGCTACACTGCCAGACTTTCATTTACACAACTTCCATAAGTAGTCTTATGTGCTATGTGTACTTTTCCATAGGATCAGGACACTCACCATCTTTAGTAAAACAAAGGAAATCAACATTCTGATAATAAAATGTCAATTGAGGGAAAATAGTTCTTCAAGAAATCCACGCTTCTTGTGATAACTTGGAAATTCCAAGCTGTTTCTCAGTAAAGGTTCAGTTTAATGTTGGAAAAGTAGGACAGTGGACAAAGGAAAAAAATGTTGATGGTGTAAGAGGTAGAAAAAACTTAATAACTTAAGTTGCTTAAAATCAAACATATTAATGAAATGCTTGGAAATAAATATAAAGAGGCACTTCCTATTTCCATGCCTTGATAAACGAATTCAAGTTTTGAATCTGTTTTTGAGGTCTGATACACAGGTAATTCTCAATCCCAGCACTGAAACTTTCTTCCTAGGAAATTTTTCAGAGCTGCTTTTATATCTTTATTCCTCAGACCATAGATAAAGGGGTTCAGCATGGGCGTGACCACGGTGTACATCACTGAGGCCAGTGTGTTTGAATTGTGTTCTGTGAACCAGCAGGACTAAATTACACCCATAGGCAGGAACAGTAAAATAAGGAAACCACAGAGAGGTGAGATGCACAGGTGCAAAAAGCTTTATACTTCCCCTGAGATGATGAGATTGCACGTATGGAGAAAACAATCTTAGAGTAAGAGGAAAGGATCCCAGCCAGGGAGACCACACCCAGCAGCCCAGTTGCAAGATACATCAGTAGGTCACTGATGAAATTGGCAGAACAGATGAGATGGACTATCTGATAAATTTCACAGAAAAAGTAGAGGATTTCCAAATGCATACAAAAGGAGAGCTGCAACACCACTGAGCATTGTAAAAGGAATTCAGGGCACTTATGACCCAGAACCGTAGAACCAGCAGGGCACAGAGCTGGGGGTTCATAGTGACCATGTAATGCAGGGGGTGACAGATAGCCATGAAGCAGTCATAGGCCATCATAGTCAGGAGGAAATTCTCCAACCCTACAAAGAGTAAGAAAAAGGACATCTGTGTGAGGCATCCTGCATAGTAAATGCCTTTGTTCTGTGTCTGAAGATTCACCAGCATCTTTGGGATGGTGGTGGAGATAAAATGCATGTCAGAAAATGACACGTTGGAAAGGAAGAAGTACATGGGTGTGTGGAGGTGGGAGTCACAGATCGATGAGCAGATTCCCAAAGACAGTGACCAGGTACATGGACAGGAAGAGCCCAAAGAGGAAGGGCTGCAGTTCTGGCTCCTCTGAGAACCCCAGAAGAAGAAATTCTGAAACTAGGGTGTTGTTTTCTGGTTCCAGGAGGCTGATGAAGCTAGTATGAATGACAGATAAATAATATGACTCATTTTTACATAAATGAGCATTCTAGTCTGGTAGACATGCTATAATCTATGATTCATTCAGAAAATTAATTCCTATATCTGTGTTTTGATCTGTTTTTTGACCATACAATGTTGACTCTGCGACCTAGTTCCATACCTCATAAAATATGCAAAGGACTTCCAAGACCATTCCCTCTAAATATCTGCACATGTCAAGATTATATTATGATAATATCTTTCTTATTCTGATGTGTCCCTGAGAACATTATGCCAGGTGCACTTATTTAACTGTACTTAACTTCTCTGGTATATTATAAAACCCAAGGAAGCTGAGACTACACTGGTATTTTTCAGTGTATGTTTTCACAGAGATTTCTGAATACCTGTGCATTATATAGAAACAATTTTAAGTACATTGTAAATGAATTTGTTAGTTTATTTATGCAAGGAAGGAAACTAGCTGGGTGACCTTTTGTCTCGGGGCTGTGCTGCTTTGACCTCAGATGATGTATGATAAAAATTCCTGGCATCCATACTCCCTGACACTTTCCTGCAGCCTCTACCTTACTTTCCAACTCACCTGCACAGAAGCTCTGAGATGGTCTGTGTGAAAGTATGAATTCCTTCCTGGGTGGCTGGTAATGGAGCCTGGAGAACCCAGACCAGAGAGGTAGAAGGAGTCAATTATCTGTCCAACAGCCAGATTTAGGGCCCCAAAGATATAACAATGTCCCAGCTACCCAGCACTGCACAGGATAAGGGACAACAACAGATGGGATATTTATAGCTTTCTTTTAGCTGCTCATTCATACATTTCCCTCTGTCCCTCATTAGCACATTTCTCTCTGTGTCCCTCATTAACACTTTTCCTGGTCGCTTCACCCCTGAGCTTTTTTTTCCCTTTGGGACATTGTTCAGGAGACAATGGAAATGGGTCCTGCTCACTCCCTGTTCCCAAGATGGCAGGTTACTCCAGATGAATCCAGCTTTATCACGCTTTCTCCTCCTGGATTCTGCTGCTTTGAATAGCTCTAACCTTCTAGCACCTTTCCCATCCATTCAATTAATCCTTTTGTGTAACATTACCTGAGCCTGGTCACATTTTTAGGGATTTTCTCTCTGAATTCTTACAAAAATCATTCTATAAGAGAAGTACTATTATGGACTCAAAACTAAATCTGTATGACTGAGTGGCATTCAAATTTTAATTATCTGACTAAAGTTTTGACCCAGGTAAGGGTTGGGACACTGTTGGGAACTCTACAGATGTTTCCAGTTCTCAGTCTCTCAGCCAGTGGATCTCAACAAGGGTGATTCTGGCCTCTGGAGCTATATGGAAATGCCTGGAGATATAATCTGGGATGTTCTCACATCAAATCTGTTTCATTTCAAGGAGAAACCATTTTCCAAGTGATTATTCTTGTTTCAGTATTACAAAATACTAAAGAACTTCTGGCATACTGAACTAGATAATTTTTTGCAACATGACAGAATATAATGAATTTCCTATTCTACTCAGCTCTTTTTTTTAAAAATAAATTGCTTCCATTGGATAGAAGAACGAGGTAAATGGCCCCACAAAGAAGCACAAAATCATTTCCCATGTGTGAGATATGGTACAAACAAAAGAACTAGATTCTGTAACAAGTCAAGGTAGGGAAAAAGATATAAATAAGAAGCTGGGGTAGTGTGATGGTGGCTCAGTGGCAAGTTCTCGCCTGCTGAGTTGGGGACCCAGGTTTGATCTGCTGATGCCAGAAAAAAAAAAGGAAAAAAAAAAACGGCAGACAAGGTGACTCAGTGACAGAGTCTCGCCTGCCGTGCTGGAGACCTGAGTTTGACTCCGAGAGCCTACCCGTGCCAAAAAAAAAGCTGCTCTTGATTAAGAGAGCATTTACAAACCTAACAAGCAAATGTCAGGTGACCTTGTTTGGCTCCTGGTTCTAAACAGGAACCTGATTCAGCTAACATGGAATAGATCCTACCTTCCTTTTAAACCTTAAAAAAAAAACCTGGGCATAATACAAACTATAAATGTAAAAGCCTCTAAAAGATGGAAACTTAGACTGGCTAAGGTCATAAGGACTTGAAGAATGACATGGCGGTGAGTTTGCTTCAAAAATATCCTGGGTAAGGGGCTAAAGAAGTCTGTCACTGAAACAACAGATAAGACAAGAAAAAAATATCTTGCGCCTTGTAGTGAAAAAAGAACTGGTAAGTGAATGGCTAGCAGAACAGAAAACCTCAATGGGATAACACCAGCCCTGCTCTATACAAATGCCAATGGGAAAAAAACCTGCCTCTCCTTCACCCTGTAATGTCAGCAGCATCCAGTGAACAGCTGAATCTCCATCTCAACCTGGTGATTGTACAAATTGGCCCTCCATCTCCCCTCTTACATTCAGTGACTAGACTCCCATCTAGTGGCAAGGAATCAATGTGAATTGGCCTTTCATTCACAGGCATGGTGTGAGCAGGGCAGAGTGGACATCTGAATTTCCACCCATCCAGCCCTCACTCCTTCACTGCAGTAAGAGGAAAAATGAAGAGAACCTAGTCAACACACCTATTCCTCCACTCCCAGGGTGGTGTCAGCAGGGTTGAATGGGGAGCTGAACCTTCACTCCTACTCAGTATCAACAGGGTAGCACAGTCAGCCTTCTGCTATAATCACTAACCCCCTCACATTTGCCATTGTCAGGAGACACCAGCAGGAAAGTAAACTTCCATTTCCACAGCAGTAAGGGGTTGGAACGCTGCTCCTTTCTTCCCCCAGTGTCAGTAGTTGAACCCTCAACTTGGATTGCATGTTACACACAGAGTGACTGCATGCCAACAAAGAGGATTAAATCGGACCCAGAATCTCCCAACAGGATACTCAAAATGTCCAGGACACAATAAGAAATCACTCCTCATACCAAGAACCAGAACGATAGCAACTTGAATGGAAAAAGACCATCAATAGATGCCAGGTCAAGGGACTCAGATGTTTGAATTATCTGACACGGATATTAAAGCAGTAATCACAAAAATGCACCTATTTTTCAAGCACTGGTTTGAGGTCATGGTAACAGAAAAAGTTCCTGCCCTTCTGGAGCTTATATTCTAGTGCAATTGGATCTTTCCATGCCCATCATTAACTTTTGCTTAAATCTTGACCTTACTCTTCATTTTTAAGATCTCTTCTGGGTAGATTCTGTTGAATGTGAACCTTTATTATTCAGTTTACTGCAGGGTATTCACTTGATAGTGGTGACTATTAGATGTCTGCTTCAAATACTGACCATGTACATATGACCATAGGTTTTCTTCAATAGAATCTTTTCCACACACATCACATGTATTGGTTTTATCACATTTATTATTAGCTGATAAACTTGAACACATGAACTTTGACTAAAGCCATTAGCACATACGAAACATTTGTGTCGATTCTCTCCAGGATAGACTCTCTGATGGGCTTCAAGATGTGAGGTCTGAATGAAAGTCTTACCATGAATGCCATATTTATAGGGTTTCTTCTGCCACATGGACTCTCTAATGGCCTTGGAGGTATAAACTGTGACTAAAGCACTTACCACATGTCACACATTCATATGGCTACTCTCCTGTGTGGACTTTCTGATGATGGTGAAGTTTTGAAACCAACTGAACTTTTATCACATGGCTCCTATTGTATGTTTTCTGTCCTGTATAGATTCTCTGATGGCCTTGACGATATAATCTCTGATTAAAGCCCTTATCCCATGTATCACATTTCTTTGGTTTCTCTCCCACATGAACTCTTTGATGAGCCTGAGGACTTGAAATCTGTCTGGAGTCCTTACCACATGTCTCACATTTGTAAGGTTTCTATTCAGTGTGTATTCTCTAATGAGCATGAAAACTTGAAATATAACTAAACCACTTATCACCTGTCTCACATTTTTATGGCTTCACTCCTATGTGAACTCTCTGATGAGTATAAAGGTTTGAAATCCTACTGAAGCCCTTATCACATGACTCACATTTTCATGGTTTCTCTCTTCTATGAACTCTATGATGAGCCTGAAGACATGAAGTCCTTCCCACATTTCTCACATTTGTCTGGGTTCTCTTCCATGTGGATATGGTGATGGGCTTGAAGATGGCAATTATGGCCAAAGTTCTTATCAGACGCATCACATTTGTATGGTTTATCTCCAGTGTATATTCTCTAATGGGCTTGGAGATATGAGTCTTTCCTGAAGACCTTACAACACACCTGACATCGGTTTGGTTTTTCTCCATTGTGAACTGTCTGACAAAGACCAGAATTCATATCAAATACCCTATCAGACGTTTCCCATTTACATGTCCTACTTCATTGTGGTGTGGGCTCTCTGATGCTTCTCAAGTTGTGATGTCTGACTGAAACCTTAATTATAAACATCTTATTCACAAGATTTCTCTCCAGTGTTGTACACACTGGAAATGTCAAGATCTAAGCTATGGCTGAACCTATTTGAACACCTGTCATGATTATATGGCTTTGCTTCTCTGTGAATAAGTTCATTGATTGGAAGAAAGGAGTTCTGATTGAAGACCTTAGCATATACTTGATATTTGTAGGATTTATCTCCCCTGTTGACTTTCTGATGAGTTTGCAAATGTGAACTCTGACTTATGCTCTCCCCAAACCCATCATTTCTATAGTATTTCACCTCTGTATGAACACTTAACTGAATGGGCAGCACGGAGCTATAACTGATGCCTTTTCCACACGCAGTACATAGATGAGTCTTTTCTTGGAGTGCAATTGCTGATGGAGTCCAAGGTTAGAGCCAACGTTGACACTTTTCCATTCTCATCAGAAGTTTCCTCTCCTGAGTGGACTGCACTCTGCTGGGATGATTTCAAGTCTTTTCCACAATTCTTATGGTTAAATGCTTTCTCTCTTCTGGGTACTCCATGGTCATCATGGTCATGATGGATCCTCGTAACACACTGAACACATTTAGAATTTATTCCTCACATCCATTTGATAGTTTGTTGGCTCTCTGTCAAACATTTTCTTCCAAAAATCTCAAATAGTTCAATTTGGGAACTCTTTATTTTAATTCCCACTGGAATTCTCCTCTTGAAGCTCCATTACAAAGTTATCATCATCAGAAACCTGAATGGATTCCCCTGCCCACACCTAAAAGAGGGGATTACTTTGTTTTAGCAATTTAGATGTCTTACATTGAGAACTTATTGTCCGATCTTCATTTCTGGTCAATTTACTTGAAAATTGTTCGTACATCTGCCAGCACGTATGGTTTTCATGTCATTAAGAAATGCTACTTCTTGAAGAGTCTCTATCTCACTTTGAATGCTCATCTTGAATTTCTGACTCTATCATCAAAAGTTTCCCTTCTCTCCCCAAATGTAACATATCTGGCTTGAAGGGTTGATATCCTACAGAAAGCAGATTCCTAAAGTTCTCCACCATTACCATTTGGTACGATGTCTTCTGGGTAATGTCCAGCAGCCCAAGTTCTTCCTTAGTGAAGACCACAGCTACATCCATGAATGTCACTGCCTCCTGAAACTGCACCATTTTCTCTTGTTCATTTGGAGGAGGTAAGAGTCCTGGTAAGGTAAAGCTCACAGAGGGGTCTGATAGAACCCACCACACTCTACAGCACTAGAAGTACCTCTCTACCCAGGTCTTAATATTAAAATCACACAAACCATAATTGCTCTCTTATAATTCTTTAAAAGTCCTAATTTATGCTTATATTCCTTTTTCTTCTTTTATTAAGTTTTTTCATTTTTAGTCATTAGAGAACTTGTGGGTTTACGGAACAATTGTCCCTAAAAAATTGGATTCCCATATGCCATCCTATTACAAATACTTTTCATTGGTGTAGCATATCTGTTATGCCTGATGAAAGTACATTTTTAAAATTGTACTATTGACTGTAGCCCATGATTTAGTTTAGGGTTCAAGGTTTGTGTTTTGCAGTTCTTTGAATTTTCCTTAAGTTATATTATTGTACCATATACACAACCTTATATTTACCATTCAAAACACATTCCAATATATATCTCAGTGCTGTCAATTATGTTCACAATGTTATGTTACCATAACTACCATCCAATACCAAATTTGCTTTCATGCCATAGGAGCTCCGTTCATTTTAGCATTCACTCCCTGTTCCCTACCTCCACTCCATCCTCTGTAAAACTATATATAAGATATTCACTTTATGATCTGGCTTATTCTAATTATTCAAAACAGTAAGTTCAGGTATATTATAAAAACAGGGAAATGTCTTAAGGAATTTTGAAAGAGATTACAATCATCCTCTCTCCTAAATTGTCCTCAGACTATATGTAAGTTTGGTGTCCACCATCCAGTCTGCATGATATGGTGTGAGATCAATAGGATGGACTGGCCCTTAGCAGCTATTTATCCTTCCTTATGGTTTGTGTTCCTGTTCTCCAGCAGGCACAGTGCATGTGTGGCCACTACTTTTGGGGAAAGTTTCCTACTACCTGAAGTGCAGAAAATGCAGCATGTTGTGGTACTAAAAAATTCACTGGTATATTCTTGACTACACAATGTTCCTGATGATAGTAAAAGTATCACCTTTCCTGGCTGAGCTGTTTTTTCAGTGTTTTCTGCTTTCAATTCCTAGGAAGAGATTCCTTTACCTTCTTCCACAGTGTTGACAGTACATGTATATAAAATTTCTTCAGAAAATTCTTAAAGATATTTTTATCAAAAAGAGATTTCTGCTTAAAGAAAATAAGCCATGCAGGTAAAATACTAAATTCAAAAAATGATTCCAAAAACAGATCTTCTAGGATAAGAATCTGAAAATTGATATATCATCTTGTACATAAGGGCAACAATGAAGCCCTTTGTTTTGTACAAATGTACTCTTGTAGGTATAGCATTTGCAAATCTGCTTCACAATATATTGTTTATATGCATCTCTAAAGAAGGTGCCTGGGAAGAATTTGGCAAACTTTCATGTGGCAAAATATTTTATGATTTGAGAAACATAATGAAATGAATATGGCGTATGATGGGTTTTTTAATTGTCAGAGATTAACAATCTCTAAAATGGGCTGACAAATGAAGAATAACTTCAGGGTTTATTGACAGATAACTCCACTCAGCGGATTAAGACCTACTGTGAATAAGCAGAGACACATCTCTATGGAAACCACCTAATCAAGTCATCCCACCCACAACTGGGTGGTTCACATCTGCATGGAACAACTTAATCAAAATGATCCCACTGAAACAATAAGTCTGCCTCCACAGGATTGAACTTAGGAAAATTACATAGCTTTTCTGTATTGCACAACAGCCTCAAACCATCACAGGTAGCAAGATTTACCCTTGCCCTAGTCCTAGAGCTACATGGAGGGGAAAGCCCTATGAATGAAGTGCTAGCATACAATCTGAGATCACAGCACCTATGTGGTCTTAAAAACTCCATGCATCAAACTTTAAATTTAAATTATCCTGTATTAGCAATGACAAAATAAAATCAAGGGTAAACCTTGCTCTTCCACCAAGGCCTTTAAGATTTCTCACAAATATGGGCTTGTCAAGTTAAATAGAGCACAATTTAAAAGTCACCATTAATGCTAAGAAAACAAGGTACCATGACCAATAGCTGGTTGAAAATCAGGCAGGGCACATAAACCTTTAACTGTTTCAGATGTACAAATTACTCAAGCACCAATTCTGAGACAGTTATTTGTAATTAGTTTGGAAAAATTAAAAGGAATATTGTAATTAAGTATAATGAACCAAACATATTTCAAAATGTATCAAATAGAACATCTAGTGTTGAAATAAAGATTGATGAAAATTAAAAATTTCTGTGAATTGGAACTGAGAGAAAATTGAATGAATGGAATCCAATAACCACTCAAGAAACAGAAATTAGACAATAAATACATTTATATTTTTAGGGTTTACTTGTATCTATTTCTCTGTGCCCCTGCAGTTACTGTAAGTAAAGCATTCCCTGCCATTACATTTTTGTCCCATAGCACAGAAAAAACTTCTCTGGCTCATTCATGTGATTTTTTTCATCTTTCTCACTTAGCTATTAGATCAATACAAAATATCTGCATTTTGGAAATTCAAGGAGATGAAATAGATATGTAATGTCAGTTTGGATGACATATATTAAAGCTACATGTTATTCTTGGAAGAGTGATCTGAAATTGAAATGAAAATGAGATTGTTGGCATTGGTAGAAGACCATGAGGAGTTGCTTTCCCAGAGCTTCTCATAGATACAGGTACTCCATGATTAGTTTCTCTTGGAATCTCAGCTTTTGGCACGGGTGGAAGGATTCATGGCTCCTATGTTTCACATACACACACTTTTTATGCTGTCTGCATTTTTATGGTACATTTTATGAGATATAGACTCTATTACTGCTGTTGCAGTGTCTGAGCCTAAATGATATTCCCTGGACCTGACAGTGTTTATTCTGACTTCCCCTACTCTTGAAAATTAATCTTCCAATAGAAAGCATCCATCATTTGTAAATTTTGCATAGATGGGCCCCAGTAAATGATTACTCAAATTACCCAATGAAATACAATTGAACAGAGCAGAGCTCAGTCAAAATGAGTTATCACCTCTATATAACATACATTTGATAGTTTGAAGGTAGCAATCAAGCCACCCATTTCTCCAAGAAAAATAATATTTCCCTCTTTACCCTGTGTTTATCACCCCCACACAAAAATTCATAAAGTTTTTTTTGCCAAAATCTGTTTTAATGATGCACCTCAAGTCCCCCATTTAGACAATTTGGTGACTTTTCCTTCAAGAATAAAATACATTATTATTTGTATTAAAAATAAATTTTATTTTAATCTGAGAACTTTAGATTCTTTAAGAGTAAAATTTAGTTTTCCATGAAAACAATTGTATCCCCTCAGTACACAGTGAATCATTTTTGTTATCACATATTTTAAGGGTTCAGGAGAAGAATAAAATTATCACTAAAAAGCCAAGAAGATTATTTATCTGAGGAAAAATTAAGAGTGGCTAGAAGGGTAACTGCAGTAAAGATTGAAGTAAAGAATTGGAGTATATGACAAAGTTGTAAGGGTTTCTGTCATTCACTCAATAAAAGCTCTAAAAAACAGCTTTTCTTGTATGATAGAAAGGAAACAGAAAATTCTTGGGGGATTTTGAAGGACATCCTATCTCCCTCTCCCCTAAATTACACTCAGAGGATAAAGACATTTGGTGTCCACCATACAGTTCACATATGGTGTCAGGTGGGCAGGATTGGCTGGCACATAGCAGTATTTCTCCCTCCTTCTGCTTTGTGGTCTTGTTCTCCAGAGGATGGTAAACTAGCAGGAGAATTGCATACATAACCAATACTTATGGGAACTGCTTCTTACTCCCTGAAGTGCAGAAAATCAGCATGTTTGTGGACCCAACAGTATGGGGGAAATCTTCTTAATTATACATTATTCTTGATAATAGCACAAATATCAACTTTCTGCTATTTATCAGTATGTTTTAGTATTTTCTACTTGAAATACACACCTCTAGCCATTTCAAAAATGTTCAGATAACATGTCTACTAAATTACTTCAAATATTATTGGAGATTATTTTCAAAGATATTTCTGCTTAAACAAAGTAAGAATACAGGTAAACTATTGGATAGAGGAATTGATTGCAAAAGCACATATCTGCCTGATATGAATCTTGGAATTGATATATCAGCTTCTTGGAAGTTAGGACATTAAGGATGCTATGAACTTTGGATAAAGGTATACAGCTACCATGTGTATAGTATTAGCAAATCTGAATCACAATACATGTTTGTAGTCATACCTAAAGAAATTGTCTAGGGAAGAGTTTGTAAAACTGGTTAATTTGATAAATTATTTTGTTGAGAATCAGAATTCAACAAATGTGGAGTATGGTGGGTTAATTAACTGCCCTGGAGAATTTTTCAAAAATAAAAAAAAAACGCAAGCCAAGGTTTTCAAATTCTCACGTTAAGCCACAATCAAAAATAAGAATTTTTTCAGGACAGCATGAATCAAATCTCCTTTCTCTGTAAACAACAGTTCTGATGTGGGTATAACTAACAGACTGAGTCTAATCCTATGACTTAATGCATTGCAAATAAATGAATTCACTGCTTTGCAAAAGAATGAAAAGTGAATAAATAAATAAATAATCAACATCTTTTTCTTCTAATTGGGCATTAGTTCTGAACAATCTCTAAACTTAAAATGCCACTCTAATTTGCCAATCAGAGAGATGGCTCTAGGGTCAGGTAAGGCACAAAAAATAGCCTTATTCTACTTCCCAAAGAAGACAGTAGGTATGCTTAAAACCTTGATATTATTTCCTAATATCTGAGATTAATAATTGAAGAAGGCATAGCTGGCAATGGGAAAAATATCCACCGCACTACTGAGGGTCTTGTAACTGAGGACTCTTTACTATATTAAGTAACATGGGAAATTTCCTGGTAATGGCCCTGCTAATGAAAATAATTCTTAAAGTGTTTAATTATATCACTGGAAGACTCCTGGTGATGAGTGAAATCATCAACAATTGAAGAATCAGGGGTTGTAATGTCTATTATATCTTCAACTAACTTATGTTGCAATTGTGCAAAGAAAGTCATATGAGCCAATCAACACAACCCTGACAACAGGTACTCAGCATTTGAAATGACAAATGACTTTCTTCAAAACCATATAACACAAGACTGGTTGATTTCTTCTCTCAGGGACAGCTGTACCCCTTCACTCCTCCAGCAATTCCTATAATTTTATATGTATCAAATTACCTATAATAAATAATTGCCACCAAATATTCAGGCATAGGAGTCCAGCTTAATACTGAATCTTCAGAATATAATCAAACAGGTCAAATGATTTAAAGAAAATACAGAAGATACAGGTGATTTGATGAATAAAAAGTAAAGAGACAAAATTTTGGAAATTAAGCAAGCATCAGATTATCTTTTTATATATTGATGAGTATCTGATTAAGATAGGGTAGAATGAACCTTAGTTAATGGCGAACAAATTTCTAATCTTCTGACAAAGGATCCTTTTACAGAGTAAATCATTTCCTGCTGGAAATTATTCTTAAGGCATGCTTCATGTTCTTGTTTCTAAAACTATAGATAAAGTGGTTCACCATGGGAGTGACCACTGTGTATATCACTGAAGCAATTGCACTTGCTTTTGCGTTTTGTGTAGCAGCAGCACTAAGATACACTCCAACAGCTGTACCATAAAACAAGAACACTACTTAAAGATGAGACCCACAAGTAGAAAATGCTTTATACTTGCCACCAGCTGATGAAATTCTCAAAATGGAGGATATCATCTTAGAGTAAGAGAAAAGGATAACAGTGAGTGGAATAACACCTGCAATTCCAACTGCAAAATGTGTCACTTGGTCAATGAGGAAAGTGTCAGAACAAGCAAGTTGGACTACCTGAATAAGTTCACAGAAAAAGTGGGGAATTTCCAACTCTGTACAAAAAGACAATTGCTAAAACATTAAGCCCTGTAAAAGAGAGTTCAGCATACTTAATAACCAGGACAACAGCAATAGGAAACCACAGAGCCTGGGGTTCATGATGACCATGTAGTGCAGTGGGTGACAGATGGTGAGGAAGCAGTCATAGGCCATCATGGTTAAGAGGAAGCTGTCTAATCCCTCCAAAAACCAAGAAAAAATACATCTAGGTGAGGCAGTTTCTATAACATAGTTTTTGTCTGTGTCTGGATGTTCAACAGCATCTCTGGGACAGTAGTGGAGGTGAAACAGATGTCTGCAAAAGACATTTTAACAAGGAAGAAGTAAATGGGTGTGTGCAGGTGGGTGTCAGAGATGGTGGCCAGGGTTATGAGCAGGTTCCCAGTGAGAGTGACCAGGTACATGGATAGGAACAGAGAAAATATGAGGGGCTGCACTTCTGTGTCTTCTGAGAGTCCCAGGAGGATAATTTCTGAAACACGTGTTTAGTTTTCTAATTTCATGTGGCTGATGAAACTGCTGGAAAAGAGCCCAGAGCAATGGAATTTTAGTCACAAGCATTGATCAGCAAATTAACAAAAAATGGTATGGATAACACAATGAATTATTATTTTTTATGCATATAGAGCTAAGGCCTATATCTGAAAATATCACAGAAATCAAGTGCTCCTTTTTATACCTGATGCCTTTGATGGCTAGAGAGGATTCTCCATAACTGTGAACATTTTGCCAAGGCAAAACTTTCCACTATAGATACTCATAACGTTTATTTTATTTGAGAATCCTTCTGCCCAGTCGTTCTGTTCCATGTGATGGAACAGTTGGGGTACTGCATTTTGATGATGGTAGCACAATTTTGAATGTAGTAAATATTATCAAATTGCACACCTGAAAATGGTTGAATGAGAAAATTTGTGTTGTATATAGGTTACTTCAATAAAATGCAAAAGTAAATAAGTTAATTAATAAACTAACTAATTATTCATTCTTCATGGATAGGAAGACTCAATATTGGTAAGATGCCATTTCTTCCCAACATTATCTACAATTTCAACTCAATTCTGTTCTTAATGGCCACAAAATATTTTGTGGATATTGACAAATTTTTCTAAGGTTTCTATGGAAAAGCAAGTTAGTTAGTTAGCCTAAACAATTCAGATGAAGCTTTCTGAAGCTGCAGGACGCATAGTACCTAATTTCAAGTCTAACAATAAAATCACAATAATCAGTGTGGTGCTGGCATATAAATAAATAAACTAATGTGGGTGAACTCAAATACAGACACGCGCAAAAACAGTCAAACAATCTTTGCCAAGGGAGCAAGAACAATTCAATGGGGAAACTATGGTCCTTTCAGCAAATGTTGCTGGAACAACGGAAAGAACACACGCAAAAATAAAAATAGCATACATACATTGAGTGCATTTCACAGAATTAATTAAAGTGAAATCTACGTTTAAAACTAAAAAGCAAACTGTAAAACTTCCAGACAAGGCGTAGAAGAATTTCTCAGGTCCAATGTTTTGGTGATGAAGTTTTAGATATAGCGCCCCAAGTGGGATGAAAGATAAAAGGAAACTTATATGTTGCACTTTATTAAAATACAAAATTCCTGATCCTTGAGAGACAATAATAAGGGAATGAAAAGAAAATTCACAGATTTGGAGAAATATTTGCAAAACACATCTCAGATAAATTTGTATCCAAATATACAAAGACTGCTTAACACTTAATAAGAAAGCAAACAGTTTACGATGGGTAAAAGATCTGAACAGAAACCTAAATAAATATGTTGTAGAATTGGCAAATAGGCACAGGAAAAGATGATCAACATTATTTGCCATTAGGGAATGGCAACGTTAAATAGCAGTGATATAACATCCGAACTTATTAGAAAATCTAAAGCCTAAAAAACACTGACAATACCAGTGGCTGGTTAGGATGTGGTGCAGTATGAACCCTCTTTCATTGTTAGTAAGAAAACAAAATGGTGCAGATAGTTTGGCAGTTTCTTGTAAAATTAAACATAGTCTAATCATACAATGAAGTGAATATGCTTTGGCATATGCAGCTGTTTGAAAACAGAAATTCATGCAAATCCCACACCTGAATGTTTATAGCAGCTTTACTTGTAAACTCCCAAATCTGAAAGCAGCAAAGACAACTTTTAATAAGTGAAAGGATAAGCATACTCTGCTATAACTGTACCATGGACTATCACTCAGTGATAAAAATAAATCCTCCAACCACAAAAGTCAACGATGAACCTTGAATGATTGTTGTTAATTGAAAGCAACCAGTCTACACATGCTACATAAGTTTCATTTCAATTATAAGACTTTTTGGATGAGTCCAAATACAGACAATACAACAATCACTGGTTGCCAAAGGACTGGGGAGGAAGATAAAATGGTTGAATAGGTGAAGCACAGGGAAATTTTCCATGTGGTGAAACTATTTTGTATAAAACAATAATTACAGCTCAGGACTTTATGCATTTGTTGAAACACATTGGCCATTGTAACACAAAGCGTGAACCTAAATATAAGCAAATAAAAATTCATTTCAAGATCAAGAGGGCCCCAAGATAGAATGCAAAATGTGACAAAACAATATAACTCTATTACAAATGTATGTGATAACCTTACTGAGGCTATGAATGGGATAGCTGTTAAAATAGTAATATTGAATATGAATGGAGTGTGGAAAATGAAGGGAACAGAAACTGCACAAAAATACTGTTCACTGGTGAATAAAATGTATCCCACCATGGTACAGGCCAACATTTCTTTTACTTCTATGTTGCATACTGGAATGAATCAGTTAAGTAAATGGATGACAGCTATGCGAATTCATTTCTCACTGTGGAGTGGAAGTTGCACATAAACAAGGGGAGGAAGGCATACAGTTCTCTACGGGTATGGTTTAGAGTTAGAAGCATTGGCATGAACTCATATATAGGTTACTATAGACACAGAGGGTTAAATGTAGAATTGATTATAGACATGTGAATATGCACAGGTTGGTAGACATGTATTTTCTCACTCTGTAAGAGGAGAGGGCCTAGAGGTTCCAATAGGAAGGAGTACAGATAGTGCCAAGACCTTGTTTTTTTTTTCACACCTTCTTCCAGTAAAAGCATCCTTGGAGAAATGTCTGTCTCTAGGGTGGCATCAAGAAATGTACAAGAAGAGCCAAGAACATCTTGTAGTATCAGAAATTAAATAATTGCTAAAAAAAGCCCTCAATGATAGGCATATCAAAGAGACATGTGGAAGAGTTGGCAGGGATCCCACGGCTGAAACTGGCACAACTTAAGCAAAGAAATAAAACAGTATGGTGACATGACTCAAAGTACAAAATAAATGTCATGAATACATACAATCATAAGTACATTAGTGAATGAATTAATAAATAAGAAGGGCAAACCTTCCATGTAGAATAACTCCAATAATGTAGGTAGATTTTGATCTCCCAAGAAGGTGCTAAGATTCTAAAGTGTGGGATTCACAGAGTGGCTTCTTTCCAAAAGTGATGTATGGAAAAGGGGGGAATGAGGAACTCTAAAGTAAGGGAAGCTGGCAAGCACTGTTAATCAAGGTCAACATCAACAGTGATAAGTCATGGTGATAAGGGGTACTCTAGATGCATGATATAATGAAAACAGCACTTTATCTCTGATGTCTTCCTCGAAAAACCCATAATGTCACTTGATTCATGACAAAAACATCAAACAAACCCAACGGAGAGACATTTTACAAAACATCTGCACAGTATTTCCAAAGGTTATCCAGGTAATTGAAAACAAAGAGTGTCTGAGAAACAGGCAATGTCAGAAAGAACTAAAAAATTATTACAAATAAATATGATGTGGGATTCTGCATAGGCGATGTTAAGAATTGGGGAAATGGTGGGGGGATTTGGAAGCTGTCACTACCATTCTCATATTTTTTCTGTAAGCCTAACACTGTTCTAAAATTTGTTTTTTAAGAAGTAAAATTATTAGTGAAATCCAAAAGCCAAAAACTAGTAACTCAGAGCTTCATTCTTGATGTGATTATATACCTTGGACAAGAATAAAACACTGCAGCAAGTCTTACATTCTTCACCCATTACATAAAAAGAGTGATCCCAATTTCATAGAGTAATTGAAAGAATTAAATAAAATAATAAATATACAATGTCCATTATTGTGCTCAGTATTAATAGAGAATATTTTGTACGTTATGATTAAACACCATGCAGATTCATTCACCAAACCTCCAAGCCCACTCCCACTCTGGTATTTCCATATCCTTATCACCTCTTCAGGGATTTAACAACAGAAAGTGACTGTGAGTGAGCTTTTCACAGGGCAAGGCTTTGCAAAAACATCACCTTCTATAAACCCTGCCCTGCCTGACTCTCCATTAACTTAACACATATATACCAATCTTGTGGACAAAACACAAGGCTCTCTCTTATCTGGCTGCTGCTGAATTGCCCAGGCTTATGTTCCACTTTTCACACCTGACTCTCATTGTTCAGCAGATATTAAGAGCTATTTTTAGAACTCAACCACACCTAACAGTTATATTGATTCCATTTTTCCCTCTGTCATCTCTTCTTGGTGTGCTTCTACCCCCTTCTCCTTCTGGAATGACTCCAATTCTTCCTTCAAAGCTCAGTACAATTCTCAGTGCCCTTGGGAAGCCATCACTAACCTCCACAGGATGAGTTCAAACTTTTGGGTCCTCTTCACCAGGATTTCAGCACCATCTCAAGATATTGCATGTGCTCATTTTCATGTCTCTTGCCTTGTTTAGGTGTAATCTCTTTGAGAGAAGGAACAAATGTCTTATTCATTTCTTTATTCCCAGAATAATATTTACTGCCCACCGTGAAGTAATCTGATGACTAAATGGTTGTGGAATAACCAAAGAAAAAATGGATGAATGTGATTAAAGAGATACTTCCAGTAATTGTAGAAAAACAATGAAAAATGCTCTTGAGAGAGGGAAACCCCATGAGCGAGAGCTAACACCATATGAGACAAATAGAGAAAGAAGATATATTAGTGCATCTATTTTCTCCTGCCACAATCAGGCTTTTAAACTAGGCAGGACATTTTATGATTAAGATTTCTTTACATGGTTTCCCTGTTGATACCCCTACAGTTAAAACAAATAATAGGACTCTCTGGGGCCATAATACATTGTTCTAGCACCTATGAAGATTCTGTGACTCACTCAGAAATTATCAAAGAAGGGCCTGGTTTCAGCAATGAAGATTCTTATTGAATGAAAGGTGAACTTGGAAGCTCTGCTCCCAGGAAGGAACCATTCATGAGGTCTCTAGGAGTCATAGTTAAGTTTTCTCCTTAGCAGTGATTAGTAAATAGATTTACAATAGTGTAGGGAAGCATTTACAGTTTCCAGGCTTTTGGAGAGTTCATTCCCATGATCCTCATTTATGAAGCATTTTCTTGTCTCTTTATTTCCTGAGATATTTAGTTCTCTGGAGGTAATAATGAAAACGTGTGCCCATTTTTACCCTTGGGAAAAAGCTCTGGGGCTTCATATTCACCTCTTATCCCAGTGGACCCCTTTCTCCTAGTTGGAGGTCATCTCTCTTTAGGTGTGCTCTCTAGATTTTCAGGATTTCCCATAATAACTTCTCTAAAGCTGATTCAGGAGTGAGATTCTGGATACAATATAATATCTTCTGTCTTTCAACGTCTTCCTCTGGTGTTGGTTTCATACATGGACTACCCTCTCTCAATATTATTTCCTCTTGTTTCACTGTCTCTTCTCTCTCCCACATCATTACTCAATCATTTGTTTTTAATCATTCAAAAATATTTATTTGACAATACTGAACTTTAGGCTGAGAATGAAGTCTAAAGTGTCCACGAGACAAGAAAATAAATCAATGCAACACTCTAAGGTGGTACTGCAATTCTAGTGAAGTGTCATTTCGCATGAATGCAAATAAACTTTTCCATTTCTGCTAAAAAAGGGAAAGAAGGCTCCTCATACTTTAATCAGGTTTAAATGCAAACTAATTGTTTGGATTTTATTGCTAGTTTAATAATATTAATTCTTACTATCCAAGAACCAAGATGTTTTGCCATTCACTCAGGTCTTCTCTTAGTAATGTAGTTTTCAGTGCACAAATCCTTCACCTCTCTAGCTAAAGAGTATTTTACCCTTTAAATGTTGTGGTGAATGTACTTTTTTTGTTTCCAATTAGGAATATTCTTTGCTGGTGGGTAAAACACAATTGATTTTTGCATGTTAATCTTGCAGCTTGCATGTAGTTGAATTCATTCATGAGCTTTAGAAGTTTTCTTCCAGATACTTAGATTTTTCTATATAAAACATCATATCATCTGTGAATACAGATAGCTTATTTTCATCCTTTCCCAATGAACATTGAATACTTTTTTTTTCCCCGCATGGGCAGGCACCGGGAATTGAACCAAGGTCTGTGCATGGTGGGGGAGAACTCGGCCTGCTGAGCCACTGTGGCCTAACTCCCGTTGGATACTTTTTATTTCGTTTCACTGCCTTCTTTCTTTGGCAAAGACTTCCAGTACATACTAAATGGCAATAGTGAAAGCAGACATCCTTGTCTTGTTCTGCATCTCAAGGGAAAGATCATCCCTCTTTCAGCATTGAGTATGTTATTTATCATGTCAAGGAAGTTACTTTCTAGTCTTATTTTTCTGAGTGTTTTTTTTTCATGAAATAGCATTGGATTCTGTCAAATGCATTTTCTGAAGCAATTGAGATTATCATGTGGTTTTCATCTACATTCGGTGACTGTAGGGTATTACTTTGATTGGTTTGCATTCGTGAGATAAAGCTCACTTGATCATAGTGATAATTCTTTTAATAGTGCATTGAATTTGATTTCATAGTAACTTGTTGAGGATTTTATACCCAAATTCATGAGAGAAATTAATCCTTAGTTAAATTCTCAGGTTATGTCTTTATGTAGCATTGGTAGCACCATAAGGCTAATCTCATAGAATGAGTTAGGAAGATTTCTTCCTCTTCAATTTGGAAGATTTTGAAAAATATTGGGTATAATTCTTCTTTGAATGTTTGATAGAATTTATCATTGAAATTTTCTGATCGTGAGCTTCTATAGTTGGGAGGCTTTTGATGAATGAGTCAATCATTTTACTTCTTATATGTCTGCTGAGATGTTCTAGTTTTTCCAGCTTCAGGTTATGTAAATTGTGATTTTCTAGGAATTTGTTCATTTTTTCTAGATTATCTAGATTATTGGCATACAATTGTTCACAGTATTCACTAATAATTCTTATTGCATCTTCAATATCAGTAGCAATGTCCTCAAATTCATTTGGGATCCTAGTAATTTTCACCCTTTTTTCCTATTTTTCAGTATGGCTATGTGTTCACAATTTTATAGAAATTTTCCAAAGACCAGTTTTAGTATCATTAGTTCTCACAATTTTTTTTCTATTTTCTATTTCATTCATCTCCACCACTCTAATCTTTATTATGTCCTTCTAATTTTTAGGCTCAGTTTCCCCATATTATTCTAGTTTCATCAGATGTGGAATTAGATTATTGATATATGCTCTTTCTTCTTTTTTATTATAGGCATCCTAGTTATAAATTTCTCTCTTATCATGCCCATAAATTCTGATATGTTGTGCTTCCTTTTTATTTGTCTCAAGATATTTTTAATTACCCCTCATTTGTATTTAACCATTTGTTTAAGTGTGTGTTGTTCAATTTCCACATATTTGTGTGTTTTCCATTTCATTCTCCTATTGACTTCTATTGTCATTCTATTGTGGTCAGAGGAAATTATTTGCTTAATTTCAATCCTTTTCAATCAATTGAGGCTTGTGCTGTTCACTGATATTTGGCCTATTCTGGAGAACAATCCAGATATACTTGAGAAAAGTATGTATTCTTCCGTTCTTGGTGGCATGCTTTGCATATTTCTCTTAGGTCTTATACCTTTATAGTGTTGTCCGAATCTTGTTTGCTTGTTGATGGTCTATCCTTGTATGAAGGTAATGTACTGTAGTCACAAACTATCTATTTGTCTCTTAGGTTTGTCAGTGTTTTCATCATGTAGTTTTGGGCTCTGTGATTAGATTCATATATACATAAAATTTTAAAATTTTCTTAATGCATTGACCCATCAATACATACAATTTTATTTAGTCTATTTTATCTGATATTAGTATTGCCAACCATCTCTCCTTAGGTTACTATTTGCTGGAATAGTTTTTACATCTACAACAGTTCTATTCCTGTTTCCACACATGACTCGAATCCCCCAAGGCCCATCCTCCTTTCTCCCAGGGGTTGGAGGTTCTGTTAAAAACAGAGCTTCCTCATGTTCCCCACCTAAATAACCCGCTGGCTTCCCCAAGGCCTTAAAATATGGACCAGGTTCTTTTCCCAGCCTACCAGGCCTTGAGTGAACTGGAGCTGGATCCTCTCTGAGCAGCTCACACAACCATCCCCTTTCTTCTGCTTCCTCCACCCATGCCTGTTGTGGGTCCTGAGAAACCTGGGCCCATTGCTCCATGAGGGATTTCATGCATGCCCGTCCTGGGCCTGAAATCCTCTCTTGAAACCTCCTCCTGATGGTCAAGCCCTTTGCCAAGTCAAAGAGGAGTAACCTTAAAGTATTATGGTCTAAGGCAGTGCTTCTCAGGGACAGTTTCTGGAGGTATTTTGCGTTGTCATGATTTGAAGACTGGGGGCTACTCCTGGAATCAAGTAGGTGCAGTCCAGGGAGACTGTTCAACATCCTACAGTTCCTGGGATGGCCTCCACTGCAGAGAATGACCTGGCACCAATGACAGTAGCACCAAGGCTGAGGAAACCAATTATAAGATCCAATTTATGACCTTTGTCAGAGCTCTCCCCACCCCTCAAGATGAAGTCTTGTCTAACATGCTCCCACCATATCTGGGTCCTCATTTAAAACTCCAACAGGCCAAACAGATTCTGGGCTCCATGGGGAAGGGGCTTCTGTTTTAGTTGTGATTATTTCCCAGTATTGATCTCACTGCTTGGTGATACTCACAGTCCCTTCAGTAGAAATGAGTTCATCCCAGTCCAGAAGGTTTTCAAAGACATGGAGAAGCAGCACATAAATTGAATTCAAGAATTGCCTCCTGTCAATATTATGAGGCAGAGTACAAACACAAGCTTCAATGATACTTTTAAACAAAGCTTATTCTTCCTTCAAGAGCAAGTTGTATTGAAGCAAATCCTTGCAAAATTGAAAAGCAAAATGTTATTTTTCTCAGAAGCAATTATTTTCCCATTTCACAGGAGAACAGACTTAACCTTATTTTGTTAAAAAGCTCAGTTAAAACATAATTCTGGGAGAGGGTGGCCTGGGTCGTGAGGGTCAGTCTTGGCCCTCATTAGTGTTCGTTCCTTTGATCCTGGCTGAATAGCAGGAGTTCTGGGAAGATGGTGAGAAAGGATAGATCAAATTCAGCCCTGCTCCAGGGAACCATCAGAGAAGGGACACAAGGGTGACTGAGATGGCAATTCCAGAATATAAGTGACCTGGAGCATCCGTTGCAAAACCTGAGGTGGCCCTGGTTACAAAACCTTAGTTACTTAGAAGTAGAGAGCTGGAGATGTCTGTCTGGCACAAATGGAAACCCAGAGCCCTCAGGAGTTGCAGGGACTAGGAAATAAGCCAAACTGTGTTCCTTGAACAATGCCACCCTCACCAGCACAGCTCCTGTGACCCATGACTCACCCCACACCCCACACACGTGAACCCTTTCACCAGCCCCTACTCCCCGAGTTCCAAATGCTCCCACTCCTCCAACCCCTCATTCCCGTACCTGCCCCTCAACCCTACCCCAAGTGCAACCCAACCCACCTTTCCTGTACCACTCCCAAGAACTACCTCCCCCTCCCTGCTTCCTGCAGGCTGTCACTAGTGCATAAAGGCTGTGAGTGTTTACCTCCATATCCAGGCCGCCCCTGCCCCCAGCCCACACTGTTGTGAATCTCCCCCACCCTCCCCAAACTCTGAGCACAGATACATTAGTTAATGGCACTCCTAGGCCCATGCATGGGCACAGCCCCAGCATGTCCCCCAGCTATGGGAAAGCTCTTACCTATGCAGCTGGGTCACATCTGCCCCCAGTCCATGCAGACATAATGTCAACCCATGACCATAACTCGGTGCATGTAAACGAGGAGCCCCACACCTTAAGCCAGTGCACCATAGGGCCACACTCTCCAGACCCGTGTTCCCACACAGCCACATCCTCTTCCACCACTGCATACCCATGTTCACAGGCACCAGTGTAGTATACCCAACCTGTACCTATAAGTGCGTTTCAATACATCATTGCACTGTTGTGCTCGACCTCTGCCTGTCATCCTGCTGCACATCCATTCCACAGACCTAAGGCTTTAGACTACTGAAGAAAATCAAGTTCCAAAGTAAATCAACCAAGATACCTACATGCAGTGAAAGCAACAGAAGTTCGGTAAGCACTTCACAATGCAGAAGAAAATAGCACAGCCTAATGACCAAATTAAAACATCAGAGGAAAAACAAATGTTGAACAATGAATTGAAGATGTTCATACAACTCTACTAAATAAAATAAATGGGATGACTAATGACATAAAGGAGATAAAGAAGACATTAAAAGATCATAAAGAGGAATTTGAAAGAATAAATCGAAGCAATAGCAGATATTCCAGAGATTAAGGATGCTGTAGACCAAATAAAAAACATTCTAGGGACACACAACAGCAGATTTGAAGAGGCAGAAGAAAGAATAAGTGAACTAGAGAACAGGACAACTGATTTCAAACACTCAAATGGCACAAAGATGGAAAAATTTGAATTGAATCTCAGGGAAATGATTGAAAAAACAAAGCATGAAAATATGAGAACAATTGGTGTCATAGAAGGAGAAGAGAATAATAAAGGGTTAAGAAGATTAGTTGAGGATGTAATGGGGGAAAATTTCCTAGCCCTTATAAGAGACTTATAAAGCCCTTACAAATATGCAAGTCAAAGACACTCAATGAACTCCATATAAAACAAATCCAAATAGGTCTTCCCCAAGACACATGCTAATCAGTCTGTCAAATGTTGATGAGAAACAGAAAATCCTGAAAGCAGCAAGAGAAAAACAATCTACTTGTATGTGGTTACACACAAGGGTAACCACATAAGACTGAGTTCAGATTACTCAACTGGCACTATGGAAGTGAGAACGCAGTGGTATGATATAGGTAAGAACCTGAAAGAGAAACAGTTCCAGCCAAGAATTCTGTACTCAGCCAAAATGTTCTTCAAAAGTGAGGGAGAGAATAAATTTTCACAGACAAACAAATCCTGAAAGAGTTTGTCATCAAGAGACCAGTCTTACAAGAAATACTTAAGGGACTTCTGCTCGTTGAAAAAAAAAAGGCAGGAGAGGGAGGTCTGGAGGATGGTACAGAGTTGAAGAGTACCAGTAAGGATAACTTAAAGAATAAAAAAATGAAAGAAGGAAAAGTGTATATATATATCTGACAAATAAAATCCAAAAGATAAGATGGTGGATTCAAGACATGCCTTGTCAGTAATAATTTTGAATGTTAACAGACTACATTTACCAATTAAAAGATGCAGATTGGCAGAATGTATTAAAATATATTATCCAGCTATATGCTGCTAAGAAGATACTCATTTTAGACACAAGTATACAAATTGATTGAAAGTGAAAGGATGGAAAAAGATGTTCTACTCAAGTTATAACCAAAAGAAAGCAGGAGTAGCTATATTAATATCATACAAAATAAAGTTTAAATGTAAAGACATCATAAGAGACAAAGAAGCACATCAAATCCTAATTAAAGGGTCAAATCACCAAGAAGATATAACAATCGTAAATGTTTATGCTCCCAATCAAGGAGCTCCAAAGTACATGAGACAGACATTAGTAAAACTGAAGGGATAGATGTTTCAACAATAATAGTAGGAGACTTCAACACACCATTCTCCTCTATAGATAGAACAACCAGACAGAGAAACAAGGAAATAGAAAAGTCAAACGACTTCATAAATAAATTAGATCTAACAGAAATAATAAGTTGTTATGCCTCAAAACACAAGAATATACATTCTTCTCTAGTGCTCATGGAACATTATCCAAAATAAATCATATGCCAGGGCACAAAACAGGTCTTTATAAGTTTAAAAATACTGAAATTTTTCAAGCCCTTTCTCTGATCACAATGGAATGAAGCTGGATATCAACAGCCAACAAAGAATGAGAAATTTCACAAATATATGGAGATTAAACAGCACACTCTTCACCAGCCTTTGGTTCAAAGGAGAAATTGCTAGATAAATCAATAGCTATCTGGAGATTAATGAAAATGAGCATACAACTTCTCAGAACTTATGAGATGCAATAAAGGCTGTGCTGGAAGGGAAATTTATTGCTGTAACTGCCTATATTGAAAAACCAGAAACAGCAAAAATCGAGGATTTTATTGCACACCTGGGGGAATTTTAGAAAGAACAGCAAACCAATTCTGAGGCAAATAGAAGAAGAGAAATAACAAAGATTAAAGCAGAGATAATGAATGGGAGAATAAAAAAAATAGAAAGAAATCAATAAAACCAAAAGTTGGTTCTTTGAGAAAAATCAGTAAAATTGATGACCCACTAGGAAGTCTGATAAAGAAAAAAAGAGAGAGCCTGCAATAAACTAAATTAGAAATGAGAAGGGGTGCATTATCACAGACCCTGGAGAAATAGAAGAAACCATAAGAGGATACTATGAGCGGCTATATGCCCACAAACTAGACAACTTAGATGAATTGAACAAATTCCTGAAACACTCAAACAAGCTACACTGACTCAGCAAGAAATAGAAGATCTCAACAAACCAATCACAACTAAACAATGTAGGAGCCAAGGGTTAAAACAAGAACTGCAGAATTTGTTGGGAGCAGCTGGCATCAGGGTGGTGGCAGGAAACTGAGGAGAATGTTATCTGTATTGTTTGGAACAGTCTGGGAGGAAGAGAACTTTTGTTTACCCCAAATGGTTACGTTAACTATGGAGAAAGTTAAGCACTTTGTTTCTTCAGGAAATGCAGGCATGTCTTTTGTTACCCTGCAGTATATAAGCAGGATCTGGTTCAGAATAAAGTTGTCTGTTGTCTGTTATTTGTAATGGCTGATCTTCAGACCCCCTGATCCTGTCTGTCTCTTTCTTTCTTTCTCGTTGTTCCTTAATATCCTTCAAGCTACGTTTTGTAGGAAGCAACAAAGGAGATTCAATCAGTCATCAGAAATATTCCTACTAAGAAAATCCCAAGGCCAAATGGCTTCACAGGGAAATTTTATCAAACAGTCCAGAAAGTACAAGCACCAATCCTGCTCAAACTTTTCCCAAAAATTGAGGAAAAAGGAATACGACCTAACTCATTTTTTTAAGCTAATATCATTCTAATACCAAAACAGGATAAAGATGTTATGAGAAAGAAAAACTACAGGCCAATTTCCCTAATGAACATAGATGCAAAAATTTCAACAAAATACTAGCAAGTCAAATCCAATAATACATTAAAAAGAATGATACACCATAACCAAGAATAGTTTATACCAGGAATGCAAGAATGGTTTGACACAAGGAAATCAATTAATGTAATACTAATAAATATTATTATATTAATAAATATATTAATATCAATAAATATTATATTATTTAATAATTACATCCATTTATATTTTAAATTATATTTAATAATCATATTATTCGTAAATATAATATTAATATTAATATTGACATTAATAAATATAATATTAATTATTCAAAAGTGAAAAATCACACGATCATCTTGATTGATGCTGAAAAATCATTTGATAAAATTCAACGATGTTTTCTGATAAAAACACTTCAAAAGATAGAAATCGAAGGTAACTTATTCAATATGATAAAGGGCATATATGAAAAACTGACAACCAGAATGGTACTCAATGGAGAGAGACTGAAAGCTTTCCCCCTAAGATGAGGAACGAGACAAGGATGCCCACTGTCACCACTATTATTAAACACTGTACTAGAAATTCTAGCTATAGCATTCCAGCAGGATAAAGAAATAAAAAGCATCTAAGTTGGAAAGGAAGAAGTAAAACTCTCATTATTTGCAGATGATATTATACTATGCTTGGAAGATCCTGAAAAGTCTACAGCAAAGTTACTTGCACTAATAAACAAATTTTAGCAAGGTGGCAGGATATAAAATTAATGTGCAAAAATCAGTATTGTTTCTACACACAAGCAATGACCTAACGGAGGAGTCACTTAAGGAAAAAAATCCATTCAAAATAACAGCTGAAAGAATCAATTACTTAAGAAGGAACTTAACTAGGAATGTAAACAACTTGTACACAGAAAACCTCATAACATTACTAAAATAAATAAAAGAAGTTCTAAATAGGTGGAAAGACATTCCCTGCTCTTGGATAGGAGTGTTAAATATAGTTAAGATGTCAAGTCTATCCAAATTGATCTACAGATTCAACACAGTACCAACCAAAATTCCAACAACATACTTTGAAGACTTGGAAATGCAAGTTACCAAATTTATCTGGAAGGGAAAGAGATCCCAAATAGCTAAAGAAGAACAAAGTGGGAGGATCAACCCTTCCTGACTTTAAAACTTATTATAAAGCCACAGTGGTCAAAACAGCATGGTACTGGCACAAAAATAGAAGCATTGACCAATGGAATCAAAATCATGAATCGAACCATGGTTAGGAAGGTTAAATGAAGTTACAATATCAGTTCTGCCCAAATTGATCAACAGATTAACATGATACCAATCAAAACTCCAACAACAAGTTTGAATACATGGAAAAAAATTATAGTTATAAAATTTATTTGGAATGGAAAGAGTACTTGAATAATAGCTAAAAATATCCTAAATGAAAATGAAGTGAGAGGAATAACACTTCCTGACTTTAAACCTCATTATAAAGCCACAGTGGTCAAAATTGGCCCAAAGAAAGTATTGACCAATGGAATTGAAGTAAGGGTGTAGAAATAGGCCACCAAATCTATGGTCAGTTGATTTCTGACAAGGCCCCAAATCCAATGAACTGGGACAAAATGGTCATTTCAATAAGCGGACATGGAAGAAATGAATATCAATAGTCAAGAGAATGAAAGAGGACACTTACCTTACACCCTATACAAAAATTAACTCAAAGTGGATCAAAATACCAAAATAGCACCATAAAGCTTCTAGAGGAAAACATAGGGAAATGTCTTCAAGCCCTAGTCAAAGGAGGTAGCTTCCTAAACTTTATACCCAAAGCACAAGCAACAAAACAAAAGTAGATAAATGAGAAGTCCTCAAAAGCAAATGCTGTTGCACCTTGAAAGACTTTGTTAAAAGATGAAGAGGCAGCCAACTCAATGGGAGAAAATATTTGAAAATCACAATCAGACAAATAAAGAAATCATACAACTCAACACCACAGAACAAATGACTCAAATATAATAAAATGAGTTAATGATATGAATAGGCATTTTTCTGAAGAGCAAATACAGATGGCTCAAAAGCACATGAAGAGATGCTCATTTTCCATAAGAGAAATGCAGATCAAGACTACAATGAGGTACCACCTCACATCTATAAGAATGACTGCTATTAAACAAACAGGAAATTATAAATGTTGTACAGGATATGGAGAAATTGGGACACATATGCACTGCTGGTGGGACTGTATAATGGAACAGCCACTGTGGAAGACCGTTTAGCAGTTCCTTGGGAAACTAATATAGAGTTGTCCTGTGATGCAACAATAGCACTATTTGGTATATACCCAGAGAAGCTGAAAGCAGTAACACAGACAATGTTCATAGCAACATTGTTCTCAATCACCAAAAGATGGAAGCATTCCAAGCCCAACAGCAGACCAGTGATTAACAAAATGTGGTGTATACATACGATGGAACATTATGCAGCAGTAAGACTAAATGATGCTATGAAGCAGATGACAAGAATGGATGAGTCTTGAGGACATAATGCTGAGTGAAATAAACAAGACACAAAAGGATAGATACTGTATGTCTCCACCTTTATGAGCATGGTAAAGGTAAAATCAAAGGTTTATAATACAAAATAAGGACTTAAAGATACATAGAAGCTAAAGATGAGAGAATGGTAAGTTGATGAGGTTGAACCCAAATGTAGGATAGAAGTGAAGGTGGTTCTCTAGTGGATCTAGAAGTACTATTACCATATTGAAGATGAACAATATTGAAAGGGGTTGTATAGACCTATGTGTCCCACTTAACACTAGAAATATAAATAAGTTCTTGCAAGAACTACCTCAAAGGTATGATTTGTGGACAAAGAACATTTAAGTCCAAGGTACAGGGGGAAAACTGCTATTGCATGCTATGGGCAATATTTAACAGGATAACATCAGTAGTACCTGAGCAACAACAAAGCTAAGTAATGGGGGAAGGAGAAAAGTTAAGGAGAGATTTAGATTTCCTATTTGGTGAGGTTGTGTTTATTTGGCTATCTTTCTCTTGGGAACTAAGAAATTTTCTAAAATTAAGAGTATTGATGGACAGTGGACTTTGAGCATTATACATGATGCCCAATGAATGCAGATGACTGAAGGATGTACTGACTGAGAAGTAGATTGGCAAGCAATGGTGTACACATATGATAGCATATTGTGCTTCTACAAAAGAATGAAGTCGTAAGGCATGCAGTGATGTAACAAAAGAACGTTTACTGTATGGTCTCACCTTTAGAAAATGCTTTTAAGAAAACAAAGGCCTAGATTGTAAGCTCTTATATAGCAGACATATTCAGTCTGGATGGTAATTATTGTTTCTGGATTTTGAGAGGATATTTTCTATATCTATAACCTGATATTTAGAGTTAAAAATGAAGCTGATCAGGTCAGAATTAAGGTTATACAGAAGATAGGGTTAAATAAGACATTGTCTAATTTTAGAACTGCACCTAATCTTTGAGAATAAAGGAAGAAAGTTTTATTTTGTCTGGAACCTAAATTTTCTGTAGCACATAATCGAATTCAACCTGTCTGGGTAGATCATTTGGACAATACGAACACAGGGAGCCCAAGACAACAATGAGGGTGTTGAATCCTGTATAGTTTAATGTAATACCTGGATACATGCTAGAATACAGTAAGCAGATAATCAATAAGTATTGGCAAGGTCCCTTGAGGGATGGGAGAAAAAGTACGGAACTATTAAAACTTGAGCATCAGGGAATTCCCTGATACTATGTCAAACATTAGGACACCCAAATCAATAGGTCATGCCTTTGATCTTTAGGCTTACTCTTGTGAAGCTTATGTAGGTTGTGGAGAAGAATAGCCTACCTATAGGTATGCCTATGAGATACTTCTGGAGGACCTCTGTTGTGGTTCAGATGTGGCCATACTCTCTCTAAGCTCGATTCTGTAAGTGAAATCATGACATAGGGACATGGCACATGACATCCAGAGGTGAAAGTCTCCCTGATGGCTTGGAAGATGACTCTCAGGGATGAGTCCTGCCCTGGCACTGTAGGATCAACAATTCCATCCTGATCAAAGTGGGATAGGAAGTGCAACAAATGAGGTATCAGTGGCTGAGAGAGTTCAAACAGAGTCGAAGGTCTACTCTGCATGTCACTCTTACACAAGCTTCAATTAGACATTGCTACTTATCATAACTTGCCCAAACCCCAACTCATACCATTCCAGCCAATCCTAAAGAACATCTAGGGCAATATATGAGATAATATAAAGGTTGCATGTAGGGCAGTGCGACAGTGGTTCAGTGGCAGAATTATTGCCTGCTATGCCAGAGACCCAGGTTCAATTCCCAGTGCCTGCCTAGCAAAAAAAAAGTCAAAGTTTCCATGCAACTTTGTTAACTTTCCAACTTTCCGGAAAACTACAAATTCCAGATGGGTCCCTGGACCAGATACATCCTGAAACCAAGAAGTCACAGCCTCTCCAGAACATCAGGTAGTTTCATCTCCCTAACCCCATATTATTGGGAACCCCTTCTAACCGAAAAAAACTAGAATGACCACAGCCCAAACACCCCTGAAGAGTGGGATAGAAAGATCAAAGACGATGGTGGAGTTTTACAGAAAAGATACGATTTAACAAATGAATGTGATTGCTGAATCATTAAATTGATATTTCTTTTAGTCTCCAGTATCTTGCAGCAGCTAGAAGTAAAAACCTAAAATCAAGGAACTGTAACCCATACCAAACTCTAAAATAAGTCCTGCAACTCATTGTTATACTATGCTTTGAAATGTATTGCTTTTTCATATATATGTTATTTTTCACTAAAAAAGAAGGGAAAATAAGTTGATTATGATGATTAAAAAATATTTGTTCGTTCTAACTTCCTATATCCAGGAGCAAGTAAAAGGAAACATCTGAAATGATTGTATGGTAGCCCATGGCAAACATTGGAATCTTTCCTGTAACTACTTGTTGAAGAGTGTTCTGAAAATTATTGTTTTTTCTCTTTCTTTGCTTTGTATATATTTTATATTATACAATTAAAAAGTTTAAAAAGCAATATAGGAGGAAAAGAAACAATAATAATTAAGACTTTTAAAGAATTTTAAGAGAATATGTATGATTTGAGTGTTCAATGTTAGAAACTGTTATTCAGGAGATTTGTTGTATTCTGTCATGTTGCAGAAATTCATCATGCTCACTATGCTAGAAGTTTTTTAGTATTTTATAATATTTAAACAACTGATAGTTAGAAAATGGCTTCTGTGTTGAAACAGAACAGATGATAGGTGAGCACTTTCCATAATATATCTCTTGGCACTTCCATATAGCCCCAGGGGCCAAAATCAGCTCTGGTTGAGAGACTGAGAACTGGAAACATCTTTAGAGTTCCAAGCAGTGTTCCAGACCTTACTCAGGTCATAACTTCAGTCAGATACTTAAAATTTTGAATACCAGAAATTTATACAACTGTAGAATTGATTCCATAAGACTACTACTCTTCTAGAATTGATTTTGTAAGAATTCAATGAGAAAAATCTGTATAAATATGCTAAGCTCAGTTATGTTGCAGAAAGACATCAAATAAAACTTTTAATATGCTCATATTTTAAATAAAGAATCAACATTACCTCCAAAATGTGTTACAGCCATGATTATTTCTAATTGATTGGAAAAAAGTCTAACTTCGTCAAGGGGTGCACTACTTATTGTTTCATATCCAGAGGCCAGTTTTCCATTTGGTTTGAATGGAGAAAAGCAATGTTCCAGAGAGAACAAGGGCTGTATCCTTACCCCAAGTCAATGCTTTCTTGGAGATCCAAGGGAATAGTGAGGATTCATAGTGATGGACATGGGGAAAACTTTAATTCAGAGGATGGGAAAGGTACCAGAAAGTTAGATCTATGCAAGAGAGTAGGATTCACAAAGTGCAAAAGAGATAAATGAGGATTCTCCTGATTCAGCCTGGTCTCTTGGGAACAGAGCATGAGTGGGAACCAATTCCAATGTCTCTTGACCAGTGTCCCAAAGGGGAATTATGGCTCTGGGGTGAGGCAACAAGTGAATGTGCTAATAAGATACATAGAGAGAAATGTGCTAATTAGGGATAGAGGGAATTGTGAGAATAAGCATCTAAAGAAAAGCTGTAAATAACCCCTTAGTTGCTCTTCCTTCTTATATGTAATGGCACATTATCTTTGGGTTCCTTAATCTGGCTGGGGGACGGATACCTGACTCCTTCCTACTATATGGTCTGGGTGTGAAGCTTCAGTCTCCATTACAAACAACCCAGGAAGGATTTCAGACTTTCACAGGGAGACGTTCTTCTCAGAGATACCATCCAAGTGATCTGTAAAGTAAGGTAGAAGCTATAAGAAAGTGTCAGAGATAATGGATGCCAAGAACTTTTATCTGAGGTCATCAGAGATGCATGCAACACAGTCCAGAGCTGAGACATCACCTGACTTGTTGTCTCCTTCAATAAATAAGTTAATGTATTTACATGCAATGTACTTACATTTTATTTCTATATAACACACAGATATTCGGAAACATCTAGGAAAACAAAGATAAAGAAAGCCAGTATATTATCTGATTCTTTAGATTTTACAATACACTGTGTCAGAGTACGTTTAAATAAGAAGTGCAAGTTAGGAATTGTTCTCAGGAATACATTGGAAGAATAAATATACATCAGAGTAATAGATAGTACTACCATGTGCATGTATTTAGAGAATTATTTGGAACCGTTTTGCTTATTATATGAGGTAAAGAACCAGGACTGAAGTGCCCCCATTTGACTGTCAAAAACCATATCAAATCATAAAAGGCAGAAATTAACTTCCTGATTTAATAATAGAAATTAAAGTATGTCCACTAGACCAGCAATGTTTGTTTGTATAAAAAGTAGTAATGTTGTTTATCTCTTTCTTACTAGCTATATCTGTCGCATGGAACCAGAAAACAGCACCCGAGTTTCAGAATTCCTTCTTCTAGGGTTTTCAGAGGCACCAGAATTGCAGACCTTCCTCTTTGGGCTCTTCCTGTCCATGTACCTGGTTACCATCATGGGGAACCTGCTCATCGGCCTTGCCACCATCACTGATGCCCACCTCCACATGCCCATGTACTTATTCCTCTCCAACCTGTCCTTTGCTGACATCTGTTTTATCTCCACCACCATCCCAAAGATGCTGGCGAATCTTCAGACACAGAGAAAAGTCATCTCCTATGGAGCCTGCCTCAGACAGATGTACCTTTTCTTACTTTTTGCAGGGTTGGAGAACTTCCTCCTATCTGTGATGGCCTATGACCGTTTCAAGGTCATCTGTCACTCCCTGCTCTACACGGTCACCATGAATCCCCAGCTCTGTGTCCTGCTGGTTCTGGGCTCCTGGATCATGGCTTCCTTGAATTCCTTGTTGCAAAACTCAATGGTATTGCAGCTCTCTTTCTGTGCACCACTGGAAATCCCCCACTTTTTCTGTGAACTTAATCAGATGATCTAACTTGCCTATTCAGACACCCTTATCAATGACATAGTGATGTAATTTGCAACTGGGTTCCTGGGTGGGATTCCACTCACTGGGATCCTTTTGTCTTACTCTAAGATTTTCTTCATATATTCAATCTCACCAGCTTAGGGGAAGTATAAAGTATTTCCCACCTGTGTTTCTCACTTCTCCGTGGTCTTCTTATTTTATTGTATAAGCCTTGGGGTGTATTTTAGTTCTGCTGCTACCCACGACACATACTCAAATACACCAGCCTCAGTGATGTACACTTTGGTCACCCCCATGCTTAACCCCTTTATCTACAGTCTGAGGAATAAAGATATAATAAGGGCTCTGAAAATATTCTTTGGAAGAAAACCATAAGAGGATCATTTGCGCTGAACAAGTTTTGTATTTAATAAAGCAGCAACATCATTGTGCTGGAGAAGGTGCCTGTAATTTCAGTCTCATAAAGAGATCTAGCAATTATGATACTTTGAACCAAACATAGAATTAAGAAATGTCTCCTTCTGTTTGTTTCAAAGTGTTTCATGTGTTTAATCTTAATCTACCTCATGTATTAAGCTTTGTCTTTATCTTACATATTAAAAGTTTTTCCTATTGTCCACTATCCCATACTTTCTCAATCTTGGAAGAGAAAGAACTTGTAAATTACAAATAGCGCAAAAACGCAGATTTAAAGAATATCTTATTCTCAATTTATATTTATAATCACGAATTTTTGTTTGTTTGTTTTACTGAAAGAGTGTTGGGAAATTTTACTACTCTCATGGAAAAACGTATCCATGTTATCTAAGTTTATAATAGTTTAATACAACGGACACTGCAGGTTTTCATTCTTGTGTCTGTCATTTGATTGTCTATCTTTACTTTAAAAAAATCTTTCTACTACTGCAGACTTTCACATACTCGTGCTTTTTACAGCAGATTATCAGATTTTACCTTGATTATTATGATCTTGTTATCTTCTTCAGAACATTGTCATTACTACTTTTCATGAGTGGTCTCTGAATTGGGTGCTATAAACAAAGTTGCTTGTTGAATATATGAACTTCAAGTAGAATTCAGAAGGAAACAAAATTAAAAGTATACGATAAGATGTGGTCATCCCATCACAAATGATCTTAAAATTGGTGAAGAAAAATGTTCAATTATGCACTGCTTTACTAAAGAATGATTTATTGTTCATGATGTGTGTGTCCTCATTGAATTATGGAATCTTGGTGCACATATGTAAAGGTATATATTCATTGGCATGCACGACTGTATTTTGTGTTCTATGTTCTTTATTTGCTCATTTTCCCACTTCTGCTTGATGACTTCCAGTAGTGATTATGAATGTGATTCTATCTATTCCTCTAAGCAAATTGTCTGCCCTTTTTGTAGATATCATAAGAACACAAAAGGTCAGGTGAATGAACAAGCTTTGTATTTAATCTATCACCCTTGTATTTTAATTATCATTAAAATGGTCTTATATACTCATGGTCAAAGGATCACTGAAGTGTTCAGATTCCTACCCACAAAATTCCTCTGGAAATTGAAGGATCTGATCCAGGTTCACATGTTATACCTGAAAAACATGCATACCCTTCCAAACTCTCCTTGTCTGAAAGGGAACCTTACCTGGTCACTTATAGGTACAATTATCTGAAGCAAAATTTAATAATTTGTGATCATCACTACTGTCTTCAAATGTCTGAAATAATGTAAATAATCAGAAGCAGTAGTCTTCTTCAACACGATTATATCTATTAATGCTGACTAGTGTGTCATAAGAAGACATCCCAAATGTAAATAGCTTCAGATGCTGATTTTATGACTTTATGGGAGTCTATGGTATGGATTGCTTTCGATGTCTTCTGCTTCCTCAGGAGGCTTTAGTCACTTTTTTTATTGGGGCTGCATTGATCTTGGTTAAGCTCTCTCACTCATAGTGTCTCTGTTGCCTGAGGGTTGGGCTATTGTGACTTTAATTGGGTCAACTGACCTCTCCTCCCCATCATTCATCAAGCTAGTTTGGAATTTCTCTCCTGGCTGAGGCAGGATTCCATGCATAAGCATCAGAAACAAACCAATGCCTCCAGAGGAACATGATCAATTCAGCCATGCTCTATTGGGCAAAGCAAAAATATCACCAATCCATCCCTTATTCAATGGTGGCTAAATAAGCCCCATTTTTGATGTGTGGAGCTTCATTTTCATATTGCAAAATGTATGGATGCAGAGAAAGTTAGAAGACTGGTATCATCTTAGCAAACAGTTTGCTAGAGGTATATATTTCAATGCAATAAATTTTTGTGATATTTCAAGATATAAGCATTAAAGCATGATTTTCCATTTTTTCCATCAACAATTGAATGGATTACATGGAATAGAAGTTGAATGTTAATCTACGGGTTTAATACGAAACCATTCAAATTCTTCTCTAGAACCTCAAGTCTCTCCTGGATGCAAATATTCTCTCCCAGCCCTTCATCCCAAGCTCACCATTCCTAAGTGAAGAAGAAATCCTCTATTTTTTCCAGATCTCTCACTGAGTACAGGAATATCTTGCCTGGTCCATTGATGACCAGAGCTAAATATTTCTTGCTTAGGGCTGATGTCTTAATGCCTTTGTGTCTATATTGCTTTTTGTTTTATTGATTTACAATCTAACATATAAATTAAGGTTACTACTCCATAACTGGAGATGGCAGTGTTGGACCTTCCTGGGAGATTAGACAATATAGAATTAGGAATTGGAATTGGAAGGGATTTCTGAAGTATTAAATCCTTTTCTTGAGTGGGCTTATCATTCATAATTGTGATGGTTAAACAGAGATTGGGGGGATCAGGACACTACATAGTTACCAGCTGCTAAGGCATGGAGTGATGTAGTAGTGCCTCAGTCAGCTTTATGTGCATTTGAAAATAGGTGTCATGGCCACAGTTTCCTAAAATTATGCCAAAAATATATTTCTTACTCTCCTAAGTACCCTCTGCCACGTTCTTGGAGTTTTCCATGTATATTAACTCTCCTCTGAGATTTTATATTTCAAAGGACTTTCAATCATTACAGCAGTTATCAAAGAATGAAATTCTGAAACATTTTCTATTATCACAAAGTAAATGGGGATATAATCATTTTTAGAAAACCTGTATGCCCTTTATAAGTGACATAATTGAAAAACTTCCAAACTATGTCAAGAATGGTGAATTTAGTTAGAGATGTGTGGTAGTTAGATTCAGTTGTCAACTTGGCCAGGTGAAGACACCTAGTTCTATTGCTGTGGACATGAGCCAATGGTATGTGAACCTCATCTGTTGCTAATGACATCTGCAGTCGGCTAGGAGGTGTGCCTGCTGCAATGAATGACGTTTGACTTAATTGGCTGGTGCTTAAATGAGAGAGCTCAACGTAGCACAGTCTAAGAAGCTCGACATCCCTCATCTCAGCACTCGCAGCTCAGCCCAGGCCTTTGGAGATGCAGAAAGAAGTCACCCCGGGGAAAGTTGTTGGAACCCAGGGGCCTGGAGAGAAGGCCAGCAGAGACCATTCTGTGCCTTCCACGTAAGAAAGAACCTCAGTGTAAAGTTACCTGCCTTTCCTCTGAAGAACTAACAAAATAAATACCCTTTTATTAAAAGCCAATTCATCTCTGGTGTGTTGCATTCTGGCAGCTAGCAAACTAGAACAAGATAGAATTCAGCTTCAGTAAAAGAAGCCCAAATAAAAACAGTGTGTTATAGAAACTAAGGCTTTCTTAGCCACACACCTCAGATTTAGGTAGTTATCCGAGCTAGTACATCAGCCAAATGCTTTTATAGGGACTAGGTATTCATGAATTTTTCTCATCACTTGATTTTCCTTCTCATGGTCACGGAATATGGGCAGCCCCTACAGACATGGAATCCTTATCTCAGTCAGGAAGACTGGAAGAATAATGAAGGGTGGAGTACAAATCAAGTGCCACATGGATCACTGTAAAAGATTGGGGTGTAGCATATATATTTTCAAAAGTGTCGTATCATAAACTCAGTGAATTTGCACAAGCCAACAACTCCATGTACTCAGAACCCAGTGTAATAAATAGAGCATTACCAACCCCAGAAGCTCCCTTGTGTGTCTGAATCTAATCACAATTCCTTTTCCCAGAACCACCACTATCCATAATTCTAGCAGCATAGAATTCATTGTATCTTTTATTTTATGTGATTCTTTCAGTCTATCAGGTATCTACCTATAATAAAATTTCCCATTTTAATCATTTTCATGCACAGCAATTAGCATTACAACTTGTACCCACAATTTGGTTTTGTATAAGTGGAACCATATCACATATGCTCTTTTGTGTATGACTTCTTTCAGTAATTACATGATGAGGTTGTCTTTTTTTCTAATTAGGAAAGTACATGTTTAGGTAGAAGTGCTACCTAAGACTTTAGCTTAAATATCTTTAGCCAAAATTCTTTCACTTGGTGTTTTTGGCACAATAATGGCCTTCCAAAGATGTTCACATCCTAGTTCCTAAAACCTGGGAGTAAGGTAAACTACCTGACCAGTAACAATCAAGACAGCAGGTGGAATTTTCTTTTCAACTGATCTTAACTCAAGAGATAACCTTGGATGATCTGCGTGGGCCCAATGTAAAGTCAACGAATCATAAATGCTGAGATGGAGTGCAGACAAGTCTGTGTCAGAGGATGTGATTGAGAAAGAATTGACTTTGTAGATGGAAGTGGACATTAAGCCAAGGAATTCTCTAAAATCTGGAAAATACAAGGAAAACAAGCATATTATTAGAGCTTTTACAATGTATCACATCTCTTCTGACACTGGTATTTTAGATCAATTTGAACCTCTTTGGATTTTACACCTCCACAACTGAAGGATAACATTTGTGTTACTTTGGGCCACTAATTTATGGTATTTTTTTACAGTAGAGACAGAAAACTGATACGTATTGTAAACCTTAGATTGTAGACTAAGTTGTATATTGCCCCACTAACAAAATGAGATTTTTGCTATAATGCTAAAGCCCACATGTAACTACAACTTTTCCATGGTTTACACAAATAATAATTGAACAAGATAATTTTATAAAGAGGAATACATAAGAGAGATTTGACCTTCTCTTTGTTAAATATGCAATTAGGCTGCACTTAACACAAATTTGTGAAATGTAAGAGATGAAATATATATATTAATTACTCAAAATAATCACAAATCATTAAAGTAATGAAGTTTTAGATTAAAAATTGCTTTTAAAACCAGTAAGAAAATGAAACTTGAAGTAAATGGGTTTAGGTCAATTAGTTATTTCTTGGAGAAAAAAATAAGTCTACATTCCCATATTAGCAGTAGTTATCATGATAATGGCTGTTGGAGAAAGATCTAAGTAGCATGAAATTTCGAGATGAAATATAGCTTACCTTCCTGAGCTTAAACTGAGACAGGGGAAACACAAAACAAATAACTGGTAAAATAGTTGATAGATTTGTGTTCATTAAGAAACTGCATGTCAAAACATTATCAAGTATGTCAAAGAAATCAGTGTGTAAATGTCTTTAATTAAAATTATCTTAAACAACATGATTGTACAATACTTTAAGTAACCCTGTACTATATCTATAGTTACCTGCAGGAAATTGCATCTGAGACCCGCCTTGGTGTACACAGCATCAACTCAGAGTAAGAATAAATCCTGAAGCAACTAAACAGACAGGGAAGTCTTTACCGATACCTTTCATGACTATAGATGCAAAAGTCTTCAACAAAATACTAGCAAACTGAAAGCAACAGTACATTAAAAAATTGGACACCATGAGCACTTATATGCAAGAGTGGTTCGACAGAAGAAAATTAATTACTGCAATACACCACATTAACAGTTGGAAAAGGAAAATCCACACAATGATCTCAATTGATGCAGAGAAGTCTTTTGACAAAATACATCATCTTTTCTTGATAAAAGAAAACATTTAGAGAGTTAGAAATTTAAGGGAACTTCATCAATGTGATAAAAGGGATATGTGAGAAGCTAACAGCTAGCTTACCACTTAATGGCAAAAGACTGAAAACTTTCCACCTAAGATCAAAAAGAAGACACTTTTATTTAACACTATACCAGAAAACCTTCTATAACAATTAGGCAAGGAGAAGAAATAAAAGGTATCCAAACTGGAAAGGAATAAGTAAAGCAATCCCTATTCACACTTGATAATTTCCTATATACAGAAAAACCTGAAAATACACAAGGCAAACACAATGGACTAGTGTCCATTTCAGCCATAAAAAGGAATGAAGTTCTGATACATGAGACAGCAAGGATTAATCTTGAAGACATCATATTGAGTGAACTAAGCCAGATACAAGAGGGCTAATAGTGTATCCTCCCACTGATATGAAATAATTAGAATAAGCAAACTCAGAGGGTCAGAATATAGAACACAGGTTACCAGGGTTGGTGAGGGGGCATGTGATGTGGAGTTAATCCTTAAATGTATGCAAATTAATATTTGGGACAATGGAAAAGTTTTAGTAATTTGTGGTGCTGATGGGAGCATAACAGTATAAATATAACTAACTACACTAAATTATATATTTAACTGTAATTGAAAGAGGAACTGTTAGGTTTTATATGTGGTACTGGAATAAAAATTTTAAAATAATCCATGTAACTACATAAAATGAACAGTAAACCCTAAGTTAAATCATGGATGATAGTTAATTGCACAATTATAAAAAAAAGTGCTTTCATCAATTGTGACAACTGTTCCACAGCAAGCAAAGGGTTAGTTAGGAATGTCCTTCTTGTAAAGCAAGAAATACCATCTATTCCTTTATATAAATACTATTTGTTAATTAACCTATATTTGTTAATATAGGTGGTATATGGGAATCCTGTATTTTGTGCATGATTGTTCTATAAACAATAAAAAAGTTTTCTAGTACATTAAAAAATGAACAATTAGAAACAGAAGAAAATAAATACAATAGAAATTAGGACTTTTTAAGAATTCTAAGAGGGCATCTATGGTTAATGTAATTTTACTGTTATGCTCTGGGTAGATTAGGAAATTCATTGCATTCTGCCATGCTGCAAAATTTCACCTAGCTCGGTATGATGAAATTTCTTCAGCACTTTGCAATAGCAAAGTAACAAAGATCAGTTGGAAGACAGATCCCTTTTGGAACAGAATGAATTGAAGATGAGAACTCACATGGGCTATGGTGAATCCCTGGTTAGTAAAAGTCCCCCAGCAGATGATTTGCAGCTTATTCTGATCAGAAATATCAACCAGCCAAATGGAAAACCACTCTACTGGTGTTGAAAAATGTCAAATTTACTTGTATAATTGTATATATATGTTGCTACAATTAACATAACAATTTAAATGACTAAATAAAGTAAAAGTAAAGAAAACCCTACAAGCACCTCAGAAAGATTTTGCTCAAAGCAAATATGTTGTCCACACAACTGTAGGATTGTGAGCAGCTCCCCGGTTTCTAACCACTGGATGCTCTTGGTGTCCCCCCTTTCATTTCAAACATTGCCATGTTGCTATAGGGGCCCAGAGTTCCCCGTGGTTGAGAACCACTGGCTGAGAGACTGAGAATTGGAAACACCTTTACAAAGTTCCCTAGAATGTCCCAGCCCTTACTCCTTTTACAACTTTAGGAAGGTACTTAAATCTTGAAATTCCAGTCACTACTGAAAATGTAGAATTAGGTCCATAATACTACTGCTGTTATAAAATGAAGTTCTGTAAGATTTCAATGGGAAAATCTATATCAAGGTGTTAAGTTCAGTAAAATTGCATAAAGGGGTCAAAATGCATCTCTTAATTAACAAATGGTACTTATATAAAGGAATAGATGGTATTTCTTAACTTGCTTTGCAAGAGGGGCATTCCTAATTAATTGAACAGAAGGATGATCAAGGGGCATATTGCTTTTGGTTTCATATCCAAGAAACACATTTCCCAACTTAATTTAAAAAGAGAAATTATGCGATGGAATATTATGCAACAGTAAGACAAAATGATTGTCCTGAAGCACATGACAAATGGTTGAGCCTTGAGGACATAATGCTGAGTAAAATAAACCAGACACAAAAGGACAGGCACTGTATAATTGCACTTTTATGACCACAGTAAAGGTAAAATCAGAGGCTTATAATATAGAATACAGGGGACCTAGTAATACACAGAAGTTTGAGATGGGTGAACAGTTTACTAATGAGGTTGAACATAATTGTAAGGGAAAAAAGAAAAGTAAAGGCAGCTCACTAGTGGGTCTATAAGTAATTTTACCATATTGGAAGTGAACCTGATTGAAAGAGGGTGTATAGACCCATGTGTCCCACCAATTAACAGTACAAATATTTGCATGAGCTACTGCAAAGGTATCTTATGCAAAGTGTATATAATTTGGGGGGATAGGAGGATATTGCATGCTCTGGGTTATGTTTCCCAGGAAAACATCAACAGTATCACAGCAACACCAGGCTTAAATAATGGGGGGGGGACAAAAATTTAGGGGGAGGTTTGGAGTTTCTGTTTGGTGGGGGTATTTCTA